>NMRA01000790.1:102135-116657 GCA_002633005.1 Phoronis australis
TTTGTGGTCACGTGCCGGGTACAGGCCCATGAGACAAGTTGCAGCAACAAACTCAGTACGAATCCATAAACCCTTTTACACGCACAATTAAATGCGCAAAACTGGTCCTGTATTTCTTAAACCTTTAATTTAATGCTCAAGCTATACAACGAGTGCGTGTTGAAACACAACATTGACCTTGGACCAAAGATGGACTCCTTGCATCAGGACCCTAGTAAGCGAGGGGAGGGTGAGTGCCACCCAAAAAAATTGCATGCCTCAGGGTTAAACCATGGCAACAGACAAAGGTGTGTGGCTGGGAAAGACAAAAAAGAAAGACTTCGAATACTGATCAGAGAGAAAACTCAAGATAACTTTGACAACTCGGTATCAGTGTATGGTTTACCATTTGAGGGCCCTGACCAGAACAATTGTTCTTAGGGTCTACGTTTTTACAGCATAGGTCGTCCAAGCGCTCTTGAAAATGTGCACTTAATCATTCATGCATGTATTTCGAAAATTCGAGAAAATTTGTGAAGCAAAAATTTTGCGGAGTGTATTAATTCAGTCCAAGTTTTTCAGTGGTCCATACGCGTTGCACTACAGGGGGGCTGAGGGGGCTTTAGCCTGCACTTTTTTCAGTGCTGCGCCCTCTATACACCTCCGACATGACACTGCCAACTACTCACGAGGGGAAGTCGAGATTCCAAATTCATCAAAAACACAAAACATTCGTGCAGAAGCTGTCTTGTAAGAAATGGCGATGCGTCACTGAACTTAGTTGAAGGCTGAAGGCTAACTTGCAAAAATTCGATCCATCATCAGACCACCATATCGCAAAGAAGGACACTAAACGATAACAGTGATATTCATGAATGTATTGAATTAAAAACTAGATTAAAGAAATTCAAAAATTTAAAAACCGTAGATCGGATCGAAAAAGAAGTTCAAGTCATTGCTCATAAATTTGGAAAGATTGTCTTTGCATTTCCTTGATAATTGTCAGTTCCCAGTAGTATTGTGCAATGAATTTAGGTTCTTCTAAACCGAATCGTTTGCTTGACATTCCCGTGCATACTGCAAAGGCTGGACACGTCATGACTCAGTGACGCACTCACGTTAAAAATAAGGTGTAGTAATGCAGTAGGCTGCTTGCGTAGAATCCGCGCACAGTGATTGACGGGAAAAGAACTTGAACTGCAGGGGTTGAAATGTGTGCATTGTTGGGACACGCGTTCCATAGCATTTTCCCCAGCCGCCCGGCAGAAGCTGGACCAGTGGCTGTGTTTCAACAAGGAATTTTGATACAGCTCTATAGGCGAAGGATTTTGATATCATATTTTTCAAAAAAATCTTCAGGAAATGACCGTATTAAAATGAACTTTTCCCGAAACTGGGTCAAACAAAACGACCTTGGAGCCAGCTAACACGGGTATAGGTTCGAGTTAAGCCGCACGTCTCAAATGAATCATAGCGGAGCTGACCAGCGACTAGCATTAGTTCGTCGAATTGCGCATGCATGGATCAGACTTCCCGGAGACTCGGACGCCACGACACCGGCCACCGTGGCGGGAGCAGCTAATTTCTTGACTAACACCTGCTTCTAAATGTGGATTTAAGCAAAATGACAAAGACCACGCTTACACACATGCAAGCGTATCCAAATACAATTAAATGTATTTTCATGTGAAACCATTCAATGTTCTCGCTTTGAACATTGACTTGTGTGAGTTATTAATTTTCTTAGATCTGCCCAATCAGGTAGAACTGCGTTTCAAGTCATTCACTATAGGCACCTGAGGGTTCAGTTTGGAAGCTCGTGTCGTATGACGTCATATGACGTAGGAGATGCGAGCCTCATTTGCATATATTAGTGACACCTGTTGGTTCGAAAAAGAGGATCATGCTCGAGTACATGCCTGGGAAGAGGCATCTTTTGGAAGGGTAAAACATGTCATGTTCAAAGCATCCTAGTGCCATTAATATGCAGTCTTTGGGGACCAAAGTGGTGTCATTTTATAGCTAAAGAGTTAAGCTTTCAAACACAATGCTTGGATTTCAGACGACTACAACATTTACTTTTGAAATCACTTTTGAAAACACGTTAACATGCGCTAAAACAGTTGTCCCTTCCTGGTTATCTCTTCCTGGTAGTAGCAATAAAAAACTGTGGCAATGTTCTTTGATACTTTACTCTTGCACTTAAGTTTAATTCAGTCGTATTACCAGTATTTACTGGTACCCTTATGTCACTATAATAAATAAATACACACACACCAGTGTTTTTACTTGCCTCATTTAAAATTCGTCTGCCATCAAAGTCAAATCCTTTTAGGTTAGGTGTACTGCAATTTTCATATTTTGGATATTAAGGAAAAGGCATAGAATTGCAATTTTGGTTGAGTATTTGTATTCAATCTACCATTCACAGTAACCCTTTACATACATACTGTTTAGTGTAGTATTATTTTTCTTTATCCCGAGCTCGACGCTAAACATAACGTCAACTCATCAGTTGCTACGTAGCAAAAATCCCTGGTCACCAAATGCGAACTAAGGTGACCAAACGTCGCTGACAAGTGCTGAAAATGAAGTACCTGGAGCACAGGCTCGTCTCCTAAGGCAGACAATGTAATTCGAATCCCTCCAATTGTGCCAACTCGTTCTGAGTTCCATCTGTTTCAGGATTCTCCCTTAATGATAATTCAACTATTGCGCAAAAGCCCGCCTCGTGTTTTTGTATCCTAATTCCCTTTCTGTTAATTTGCTGAACAGGAAAATTACAATTAGTCACACATTTTTTTCATTTGCGAGGCATATCACATGCGCGCATCCAAGGGGGCTCGAACGAGCCCCTCCATTTTGCGAAATGGGCAAAAAGTCCGAGAAAACGAGGTCCACTTCAAAAAATTATTGTACATGTAGGCTGGGTGCACGCATGTATCACTGTCATTTCACTGCGAAATAATAAAAACCAGCACCACCATGCAATTCTATGCCAATCATTTGTCTTGTAACATTGCGTAATATTTCTAAACAGTGCGTAACCATGTTTGACTGCATTGATGTAGAACTGTGAATCCTGGGTAGCACTGCATCCTGGGTAACACTGTACAGCGTAACTTAGCATCTTGACATTTTGTAGCTGAATTATACAACTCTGTGGATTTTGTACCTGTCGCAGCCTAATTAAAGATTTCTAAAATTTCAGTTGATTGAAATCTATAATGCCCATTTTGTGGAAGTGCATAGCTTTTAACAAACGTTGAGTATGTAACACAATAACCATAAACTTTTACAAAACAGACTAGGTGGATTCAGTGTTTTTTCAAATGCTTTGCTGTCGTGCATTTGGCTCACACTAGCTACAGTAGGAACCAAGGCGCTAGCATGGCATACTTTGTGTAATTGTCAATAAGTTCCTACTCTTTTGCTCTTTCAGATGTTGTTTCTGCAGGTAGTGTGCGTTCAACTGATGAAGTCATTGGTGTCAACGGTGGAAACGTTACTTTGAGGATTAGTTTTGTTGTGGAGAGTGGTCAACACCTATCATTTATCCAACTGCTTAAAATCTCAGCAAATAGTGAAATATTTAACACTTATTACATCGGTCCACAGGGTCCAAGTTTTTTTGACGGAGCTTTTAACGTTAACTATTCATCTCGTGCTTCAACTGACTATTCTGCTGGAAAAACCGACTTCACAATCACTTTGTCACAGCTTACTTCTGATGATGAAGGACAGTACAAAGTGAATGTTTTTTACGAAGCGGACATGGAATCTTCATATACCCGGCTTGTTGTAGACTGTAAGTAGTGTTTTGGTGGCATGGCTATGGTACTTTGTCGTTTATTTTGCGTCAAAAATAATTGCCAAGATTGTCATTTTTCAATTTTGCAAAGGCTGATGAACTTGCTTTCAATATTAGAAATAGAACCAAATATTATTTTATGACATCAGTACCGAACAAAAAGTTAATAACTGACTATGATTGGTTGATGAATTTGAGAAATTGATCTGTTTGTCTGCCATATTATGTGCGAAATAAATGAAGACTTAACGTATTCATGTTTGCTACAGAATGGAACCTCTAGTTAACTTTAAAAGCGATACCTTGCGTGTTTATTGTGGAAAAAAACATTTTAGAGACCCACCGCATAGAAATTTGTTTACTACTTTTTGAATCTCCCGCCAGGCACAGAGCAGCTCCGTATGTACCCACAGTCCTTTCATTAACTGAGTGGCTATAATATTGGGTAGACTAGGAGTGCATGAAGCATAGAAAGATGCCGTTGAAAACGTTTAAGACAAAATTGTAGCTTTGATCCTGAGACAGTTTTTTGGGTCTGCGTGCACACGGTCGTTGAGAACGAATGCACCAAGTCCGAGTCTCCGCCCGGCAGGTTTTTTTCAAGAACATAGCAAGTTGTGAAAATAGGTATATCCTCACATAACTTCATTGATTTCATCGTTTATTTGACGTTTCTCTGCTTCCATCACGTATCCATTTCGCGTTTTCACCACCGTCTCGATTTCTATTCTCTATTTTGTTTTTGGTTTCTAGATATCAGTCTCTATGGCGCGTGCTTCATCTGTTGCGTATCGCAATGGACTATTGACCTACTTACTGCTGACTCCGACTTTGACCTAGGTTAACTCGATTTACTGAAGTCTGACATGCAAATTATAAACGGTTTAGCAATAATTAAGTTAAGTACCCACTTTCATTTGCATTTGACGTTGGGAGCGAATGTCGAAATAACGAACACTGTTAAGCATGTAAAGGTTATATTGACGAAAAAACATGTTTCCACTGAATGATTATGCGAAAACCGAGAGATTTTGAAACTTGTGGCATTTTCTCGGCTTCGGCAAATCAACAAAATTTCAAATTAGGAATGCGAATTCTCGAGCACGTTTCGGTGGATTTCACTGAAACTGTCCAATTTTTGTAAATATGTATAACTCTCAAAAACACTGTTTAAACCCTTAAATTTGTTGTACTGCGCCATAGACGAATAAGACTGCTATTTTTCACAAAAATGGCCTGTGTTTTACGAGCTAATTTGACGTAGGAAACAAACTAATTGAGTACTCAAAAATTTTTAACAGCGTTTTTCTGAAGATATCGGTAACTTTTCGTTTGAAGAAGGTTTCCATTAAATCGACTATTGGATGTTTATGGCACCTTTGTTAAAAAGGAATCTTTGATTTCAAATTAGTACCCCAGATATTTCTATTTATAGATTAGAAAAAGGCTGATTAACCACAAGAGCATACATTTTCAGATCGCTCCAGTGACTTCGTTTTGTTTCATTTATCGACAAAATATTAAAACATATAACCAGAAGACCAATTCGTCCATCCCAATGATACAATTCACATTAATATCTGACATCTGCAAAGTAGAGAAAAAAAATAATTGACTGTCGTGTAGTTACCGGCTGACTGCACGTTTTGTTTTAGCGAGTCATCACCGTGAAATCTGTATTTGCGTGTTCAAAACATTTACGCGACGTTCCGTGCTCTTACACAACAAATACAGATAGCCAAATCTTTCCGCCGTCAATTAGTATGTTTTTCAAAGTATATTTCCAATTAGGACATACTGAAATTTTGGTATGAAAATCTTAAATTTTCGTACTTTTGGACTGGCGTGTATCATACCACTGAAATTCATGTTGACAAAAAGCTCGTGTGATCGTCTATTCAATGCCAGACTTTATAATTTAATGTTATTCACGGTGCGAATGCTCGGCTGAGAATATGCGGGCTAGATCTACTTGAAAACAAATATAGCGACGACATTACCGCTGTTGATGACACTGACGATTTCTACTCCAGTGATACGGAGTGCTGAAATAGGCCTTGTGCCTTTTAAATTGTGAATTAGTATTTTGTAACTAGTGATTTTTTATCATTTGTTAACGAAAACAATAGTACTTGAACATGAAGTTGGCGAGATGAACAAGTCATTCTGGTCTCGATACACACGGAAAATCCCCAACGGAAATCTGCATCGTGAAACACGACCCGTAGTCAATTTGAGGGGACCTTCGTGCATATTAACTCAATTCTTAACACTATTTACGCATCCTGCTTCTATTGATGATGACAAAGAAGGCTGACCAGGTACCATTGCATTTCATTTACTGACAATTAGCAGTGGCACTTACATGTATGAACCTTTCACTGTACATGTTTATATCATGCAAGAGTCCAAGTATGTGGGAAGAGGCCTAACAGTTATTCAACAGAAAGGGAATTTATTGTAGTCTGTCTTGAAACTTTTAACTCATTTCTTTTCTTATTTACAAATTGATGACTCATATTTTGTGTTTTTGGTCAAACCTTCACTCTCGTGTATATATTTTCGAATATTTCCAGAATGACTTTATTCTTTGTGATTTTATGAAGACTAAACGCTGAAATTTCCGTGCAGTTTTATTGTACTGTTTTGCTTCTATGATTTGTTTATGTCTTGTAGTTTCGCTGGTTTTAGAACAATATTATCATGATGCAAATTTGGGAATTACGGCGTTGTCCCGTTGATCCCAACGTGTTCGAATCTATAGCCCAACAACAAGTTGGATGACCCCTGTAGCCAATATCTTACATGGCTGGTTAACTCCATTCTGGCATTTATGGTTGGAGGGCCAGCTCTGTTTTGTTCGATAATTGCTCTAATCTCCAATAAGATGGTATCTAGCTTGACTAGGCTGTGCTGTTAAAAATAGAAGTTAAGTTATAAGAAATTTGAACATAAACCAATAGCAATTCTGAATTCCTGGTCAATTGTTGATCATGTTTGCTTTTTAGATCGCCTATCTACAACCGAAGTTACAACAATCTATTCTTTGGGAACTACCAATTCACTCTGGGTTTGACTTTGTTGACACGTAGTCTGTAATAAACCTGGTAGATAATTGGCCTGCCTGTTGCCATAACAGGCAAAAGACTGTGCTTGGCAGTAGATTAATTATCACCCTCTACGTCTGGCAAAGTCGCGAGAGAACGCCGCCGTGTCTGAAGCGATTCCCGATCAACATTTCAAAAATTTCCTGAAGTCTTATTGGCCAGAAAAGTGGGATGATTCTAGACATAAAACTCAATTTAAAAGTTTACACAACATTCTTTTCCTGCTTGGTTATGAGTTAATGATTAAGTAAAGACGCTTCTGGGCAAAAGTTCGTCAATGGTCGCGTTGTAGGATTCTGGATTTTTTATGTTCTTATGCATAACTAGAAAAGTAATGAAGGCAGAAGTTTCATCTTTGCTGTAGCGATGGTATGGGAACGCATGGAATATTTTAGGCTTGAGGTGGTCAATGCAACGTAATTTCGTAACATTATTGTACGTCGAACTGTTTTAGAAATGACAGTAACTTTCTACGAGTCTTTGAATACTGCTTCATTATTTTCTTTTAAGCTTAAATTATCTTGCTCAACTAGATACTTTGAATTCTGAAGTTGTTATATGAACTATCTGCCTGATAGATTACCTTACAAAATGATTGCGGATATCGATTTCTTTGACGTCTGATGACAATACACGCATCGTACGACTGGTAACAATTAACTTGGTCCAGCGTTGTTTTCGGATTTTCATCCAGCTGGACTGTAACACTGAAACGTCTCTTGACTTGTTTGTGTAAAAGTCGCCCTAAATCTGGAGTTTGACGTCATATTTGTGTTGGTTGGCTGTAACTTTACACAATTCATAAGTTCATTCAATTTTACCGTTATGAAATAGTCAAATGGAAGTTGATAAACCGGGGTCAAAAGTTAACTTGAAGTAGCCACTAGAGAACGACCAACAGACAATTCTTTGTTTGTTTGGCCAAAGTTCATTTCCTAAGTCATAAAATGATGATTTCCAACTGAGGGTACACACATATATAATAATCCAAATTGGCCGTCTAAGCTTGATGATCAGTTTGACGTCCCAACAGACCACAGAGGCGACTCAACAAACGACTGCTAGCAGACTGTGACTGGCCTGCTGCTGGTCGGCTACACGACCGGTCGTCAAACGATTTCTGACGTGTCGGAAAAAATCTTATTGTGTGTTTTTCTTCCAGAAATATTCTTTTACTGATGGATTAAAACCTATAGTTGTCGAGACATTTGACTAAATACAAAGACTTGTCGAAAAGTTCTACTATGGTTTGTCATTGCTGTGCTCACATCCTGAACCTGATGGACGGGCCACAATACATTACTGTTTTCATGCCGTTGTGGCCCATTTTTTGTTGTGAATAGTGCGTAAAATGTGCACAAATACAGCGCGGTAAGAAATCTACTGAAACGGCACGTTTTACCACCCGAAATTGCGTTTCAATGCATGTCAGAATTTTGTGCAAGTGTCAGGGTGACTTTAGGTATCTTCATCAGTTGTAACTAGATTAGTAGCTTGGTGATGTAATGCGCTTGTTCTCGTTTCGCAGTCCGTCCAAGTACACCATCTATATCTGGAGCCCCGACTGAGCCTGTTCTTGGTGGAGCAGCACCAATTGTCCTACAGTGTGTAGCCAACTTGGGCAAACCACAGGCATCTATGGTGTGGTCACGTCGGATTGGCAGCGCTGCTTACACGAATATTACTGTGGGTACTTCCAAAATAACCAATAACAGCGATGATGGAACCAGTAGCGGCACCAGCGAGCTGACGGTCAACTTGGATGCTGCTGATAACGGTGTACAGTTCAGATGTCAAGTGTCCAACAGGCAGGCTACTTTGTCAGCTGAAACTGGGGTCATTGAGGTGTCTGGTAAGTCACTACTTAAGTCGTGTTAAAGCACTTAGTCCTGTTTTCAGGCAACAACTTGCATTATTAAAAATAAGGTAAACAATGTTCTTAAAGGGGCTGAGGATGAGTATTACGACCAAGTTATAAATGAAAACAAATCTAACAGAAAATCTCTCTGGAAAATCATGAGATCAATTTTACCTAACAAGTCCAAATCTGTCGCAAATGAATTTCTAATTGGTAACGATTTTGTTTCGGACAAAACTAAAATAGCAAATGCATTTGCTGACTTTTTTACTGGCATTGGCCAAAAACTTTCTGAAAAATTCAGTATGTCGACTATTGAGCTCCCGCCGAAGATACAGGAGGGGATATCGTTTAAGTTTCAAGACATTCAAGTCGATTACGTCCCAGAACAAATGAAAACTCTGAATTCTAGTAGTGCCAGTGGCATCGATAGCATTGATGCCAAACTATTCAAATTGCGTACCTGTATTCGTCCTGTACAGATGATTGATGCGTCTGTAGCTAGTACAAGATACACGAGGGCCTATGTGCACATTCTGTATCTGCTTTGTTGTTTTTCATTACCACTAAGCTTAATTTAAAAGAAAAGTCAAAAACTAGGGCCTTGTGTTACCAAAATTCCACAACATGGAGTCATAAACAAACATGTATTACCAACTAAAGTAAATGTTTTCATTTCTTGACTTCTTGTTGAGTTGTTGCAATAAAATGTGTATGTACATGGATAAAGATTAAAGGAATACCACATGTGTGAATGAGGGTTACAAGCCAAGAGGACTGACAAATGTATACTTAGTCATCATCTATATTTGGTTGTTCTTCACAGTCTTCAACGTCTGCCTGTTTGCTAGTGTACTGATTGCAGTAGATATCCCCTGTCTCACACTAGCAATACTCTGTGCAGGACAGGCCAGCGCCATTACAACTACAGTGAGTGTGTCGCTACATGCCTTTCCTTCTGCACTGCAACTACAACCAACTACGTCCAATAGCGCCTGGGGCGCAACAGCTGGTGTTGAAACAGCTGGTGCTACTAAAGAGCCGTCTACTTTCCAGCCAAAGTTGGCAATACACTTAGTTTCCTCTGGTGGATCTCCGCGGTCAGCTCCCTTTCATAACAACATCTGAAGGTGTGCTCGGAGTACGTGCAAGTACACATTGGCATCTGTTGGTGGAATTTTCTTCAGTGGTGGTGGCTTCTTTCTCTCTCGGTAGAACTGGGTACGGGCATCATTCATTGTTTGAGAACTCGTCTGCCCATACAAAGGTAAGAAGAATGCATATGCAGTTTCCAAAAGCTCATCGTTGGTTGCACCAGACTCTCCCAATACCTGGTCGAGGCCTGGAATGTTAGTTTCAAGTACTTTGAGGGCTGTCAGCTTTCCTTTTCCGCAATCGGACATAGCATGAATTTCTAGGAGCTGGCTGCACTTTCTGGGGTCTAATTTCTGAACTGTTTCATTGATGTCCAAGATATCTCCATTCCATTTCTCCATTTGAATATTGGCATCAACACTCATTCGTGATGTCAAATAAATGAATAGCACAAAGACAGCGGCGTCGTCACGGAGGATTCGGACATTGTGGACTCCTTCTTCCACCGCTTTTAACATGTAGCTACTGAGTGTGATGTCTGCTTCAGCATGGGTAACTGTACAGTCGTTTTTGCCGACCAGCTCGATGTTATGTGGAAGAGGATGGCTACACAGAAGACTGTTGAGCAGGGATTTGCTCTTGGTATTTTGCAGAATAGTTTCTCGGCATGGAAAGGGAGTGTTTGGGGTTAGTAGATCTTCTTTAGTCTTTCCTCGTCTTGACCTCTCATGATCCTTTGCACAAGGAGTTTCATGGTCATAGCTGTCGAATAGAACTATTTTCTTTGAAGCTGGTGGATAGTGGGCTAGTCGTGTACCAAATCTTGCCGCTAAATGTCCTGTAGTCCCGTAGACTGGCCAGACTACATGATACAGAAGCTGACCAGCATCAATCAATTTCACGTCTGGAACAGAAGGGTTTGCAACAGAGACACCGAGAGACTTGGCCAGGATAGCCTTATCACCCTTCCTAAGGCAGCCGTATTCATCAATCAGGGATGTAGGTACTGGACTTAGCTCGTGCTGAAAGACATCTGCCATATCAATGTTCCGTTGCTGCCCCACAACTAACAGGCGACTAAACAGCGTCTCCATGTCGTAAATGGCCTTCCCCTTGACAGTTACAGGCTTGTTCAGCAGCTCCATTGTTTTCACTTTTTCTTGATTGTTTTATGAAAATCACTGCTTAGCGAAGCGTTGAACTGGCTACTCTGCTCACTCCCGATAGCCAATGCATCCTGGACATTCACTATGTCTGAAGCTACTTGGCCATTGATTCTATGTTGTATAGAAACGGTTGTTGATCAGTAAGGGGGTGTCGGTGTTTTGTTAGTTCCTCTGAAATCTTTATCCGATCTTCTTCGTCAAGTTTCCTTTCTCTCTCTCCTTCCTCCTTGTGCTTAGCCATTTCTTCATCTACTACTCTGTGTTCCTTCTGCTGTCCTCCAGTTTCATTGTACATGCACTCCATTGCAATGTTAAGGTGGGTACACACATTGAAACTGTTTACCCACACAGCCACCTGCTTGGCACTTGTTGAGATGCCCTTCATACCTCCAGCACTTTTCCCCCGCCTGATGTATGTCTGTTCTCCAAACTGATCTGCTGGCACTGCAGTTCCTCTGTCGGAGTGTCGACAGCCGTGAGCACCTTTCAGTAAATCTGCATTGGCATTCTCAGTGTACCAATACAACCCAGGAAACTCATAAGAGTGTGCATCGTATCCGAGTGAAGTACGACGTTGCTCCAGCGGAGAGGGTCGCTCCACTGTATTAGACATGCAGTTTGCTATAACTGAAGGTCAACAGTGAGATGAATGAACTGCATTCCAAAACTGTTAAGAGTGCGCTTAAGATACCCAAGAGTTGTCATTACTGTGTTTGGGTGAGCAGGAGGCGTGTCGATCATCGGTCCGAAGATGTAAAGTGTCTTGGGCTTCTGGTTCGCACCTGTCACCACTCGGTCTTGCTTAGAATTAAAGCCTGCCCACTCAAGTGGTCTGTCATTCAGGTGGACATGTGACAACCAAGCAGCATCTCGCTGGTGACTGAACATGACTGCCTGAGACTGAAGCTGCACCTCCTCAGCAGAGAGAAATTTCTCCGGAAGCAAAGGAGGGTTCACTTTTGAAGGTCCAGTGTAGTGTTCCAGTTGTAGACATTGTTGAGAAACACGCATAGAGGAGGCCTCGTGTTTTGTAAGTCGGGGAATATTCAGCTGTATCACCCCAATGTTTTCTAAATTGACAATGCTTAGAGGGTGCTGGGAACTCCATGACCATGGCGTGGGTGCTCTTCATCCCCTTGGGGCTTGTAATACACAAATCGTAATTGTCAACCCAGCTAAATATAGGACCGTTATTCACATTTAAACCAAGTTTCTTGTGGGGTTCATCCTTGTTATCTGAAACAAACTTAGCCACAGATTTTCGAAATCGTAGAACTTCGTCATATGAAGATGTTATGCCATAGTCATTACTTGTGGTGGAGCGTAACAGCAAGTCCAAGTGTTGTTTGATTCCGGCCTGCGCCTTCTACATGCTGTTGAATGCATTGGGCCAGAGCCAATGACACTTTCGTAATATTGCCTCCAGAAACAAGACTAGATACTACTTTAAGAAGAGTAGCACTGGTGCTCTGGATGACCTTTTTATGAGAGTAATTGTTAAGGTTGTAGTCGACAGGCTTAGATGTTGCATTGACTTCATTGCGAATCTTCCTCACTAGCGTCTCTATCTCATCCTCAATGCTGCCATTATTGCTCCCCTTGGTTATCTCGATAACTTTCCCAAGGGTGACTTTAAATCCAACTATGGTCTCAGAGACCTCGATGTGGATTAAAAACAAAGTGTCGCTAAAGTAGTTTGTGATTCTGGATACCAGCTGTCGTATTGTCATATTGCCTGAAGCAGCAAGGTACATAGAGTAGAGTTCCGATGTCGTCCACTTCTCTGTCTTGTTTTCAGTCAGCATCGTGATCATAGCCCTTAGGGCATCCTACTGTGACGCCATGGGGCTGTGTCTTGACAAGGGAACAGCTCGAACTTTATGGTAACACTGGACGTGGTACTGTGCGTCAGCAGCATGCAGATAAAATACGCCACAGAGTCGAACAGCTACGTCATTATCCCACTGGTCCCCTCTCTTATCACAACTGTTCTCCAAGTGTTACTTGAACGTGATTTTAGTATCTCTGTCAAGCGTTGTGCATTGTCTCACCTGAACTCATCTTTTTGGGTTCTTCGGGTCTTTCAGCTTACATTCATTCCCACACAAGAGTCAGTCTCTCTTAAAAATAAAATTACTACACTGAGACTTCCACAACCTTTTGGTGGACCATGCTCAGTTTGCGTTGGCTTTTTTCTCTGCTCAATGGTACTACTCTTTGAAGTGTAAGAACAGTAACATTATTTGTGAGCAAGAGAGATAAAATGTTTTTGTAAAGTTCATCTTGCTTTAATTTACTGGTTGTGATAATTTTCTGCACTGCAATTGCCTTGAACATTTGTAGTTCTCCGCTGGCGTTACAGGGACTAAACGGGCACTTCCCTTCCCTCGTAGACATCTTGAACGTAAGAGAGAGTAGGGAGTCCCTACCTAAAATAAAAGAAATCACTGACAGTGTGGGCACTTGTTCAATGAATACCGACGCATGACCAAGTCTATGAACCATAAAACATTGTAAAACACCCTTATACTTGCTAGGACTGGAAAACATTCCGTAACTTTTCGAAAACGGTTGGACACTTGCACTGTTGATTCCACATTGATATGGTTTTTCATGGATATCCTACTTTTTAAAGAAATCAATGAAGGGCGCTTACTACAGAAGTTTTATCGGTAACGATAATACTCAAAAATAGTTAATTATTAATCCTAATACACATTTGTGAGGCTTTCAGTCAAACAATCCACGGTATAGTATTCATGACAAACTAATATGTAGCGACCTTACCCAAACTAGTAAAACCAGACGATCCTTAAGTACACAGTCACCATCTTTTTGAACAAATTCTCAAGTGTGGTGTGAACTCAGCTTCACTGTACTTTGTAATCATTTTAAGATACAAAATTAATACAATGTATATTATAAAATTATGTCAACTAGTGAAACAAACAACAAAGTTTAGAAAACTAGATAGCTTGAAGGGAAGACAAAATCAGTTCCAATTTGCATCATAGTTTTGGTACATTGTAAACTATCAGTATCAGCCTTTTAAGAAATTACCTAAGCGTCTGTGTGTGGTAGATAATAGGTGAAATATTGGAAAAAATGTTTACCATCGGGATTGTTAGTCATTTTTGACCTTTGACCTCTGATTTGACCTTGAAATTGACCCCGTATCAATAAGTTAATGTAAAAAATGGACTCAGCATCATAAAATATGGTAAAAATGATGTATTGCATGACCCTGTATTTCAGATATCTGAAAATTTGAAAATAGGCTGAAATTCAAGATGGAGGATTCCGCCATCTTGAATTGCAAAAAATGCTCAAAGTTGCGCAAAGTGCAACCAAGCTAATTTTGTTCTCCTTATCACATTTACTATATTTCAACAAAAAAGCTTTACAGTAATCAACACTGCAGGGTTTACTATGGAGGCTATTGGGCCAGCAACTAGACAAAAACAACATGACCGCTGGACACAAAACATGACCGCCGGTCCTCCAAA
>NMRA01000790.1:117133-143522 GCA_002633005.1 Phoronis australis
ATTCACATATTGCTCGCTAAAAAGATCACGTTTAATAACCAAGACTATAAAATTCGTGTTTATTTGAGCTACCTATTTCCAGTTGCCATTCCTGTACGCCACAATCCAATAATCTCTACTTGTCATTTTTCAATTTTGCAAAGGCTGATGAACTTGCTTTAAATAATTGAAACAGAAACAAATATTATTAGATGTCCTCTGTACAAAACAAGAAAGTTAATAACTGACTATAATTGGTTGATGAATTTGAGAAATTAAGCTGCTTGTCTGCCATGTTATGTGCTAAATTCGTATGTTGTGTATCGCAATGAACTATTGACCTACAGGTGTACTTACGGCTGACTCCGCCTTTGACTCGACTTACTGAAGTCTGACTTGCCAATTATAAACGGTTTAGCGATAATTAAGTTAAGCTCCCACTTCTAATACAATTGGCATTGGGAGCGTGTGTCAAAATAACGAACACGGTTAAAGCATCTTAAGGTTATATTAACGGAAAAACATGTTTCCACCGAATGATTACGCGAAAACCGAGATATTTCGAAGACTTGTGACATTTTCTCGGCTTCGGCAAGTCAACAAAATTTGAAATTAGGAATGCGAGTTCTTCAAAACGGCTCGATGGATTTCACAGAAACTTTCCAATTTTAATAAATATGTATCATTCTCAAAAACGATGTTTAAAGTCCTAGTTTTATTGCACTGCGCCATAGACAAAAACGATTGCTATTATTCACAAAAAATGGCTTAAGTTTTACGAGCTAATTTGGCGTAGGAAACAAACTAAATGAGTAATTGAAAATTCTTAACAGCCTTGATTAAAGGTATCGGTAAATTTTCGTTTAAACGAGGTTTCATTGAAATCGGCAATGTGGTGTTTGGGGTACCTTTGTTAAAAATGAAATTTTGATTTAAAAATAAGTATCCCAGATATTTCTATTTATCGATTGGGCTGGTCAACCATAAAAACATACATTTTTCATATCGCTTCAGTGTCTTTGTTTTGTTTCATTTACCGACAAAATATTAAAACATATAACCATAAGACCAATTCGTCCTTTCCAATGATACAGTTCACATAGACAACTGACATCTGCAAAATAAAGAAAAAATAATTAACTCTCGTGTACATGTAGTTTCCTGCTAACTGCGCGATTCGTCTTAGCGAGTCATCATCGCGAAATATGTAATTTGTGCGTTTTCAAAACATCGGCACATTTACGCGAAGTCCCATGTGCTCACACAACAAGCAAAGATAGCCAAGTTTTTCAGCCGTCCATTAGTATATTTTCAAAATAAATTTCCAAATAGGACATAATCAAATTTTGGTATAAAAAGTTAAATTTTCGTAGTGATATTCATGATGACGCAAAGTCCGTTTAATCGTCTTTGCAATGCAAGTCTTTGTATTTTAATGTTATTCATGGTGCGAATGCTCGGCTGAGAATGTGCTTGCTAGCTCTACTTGAAACAAAAAAGCAACAACATCATCGCTGCTGATGACACTGACGATTTCTACTCCAATGATATCGATTGCTAACAAGGGATTTTTTGATCATTTATTAATTAATACAATAGTACTTGAACGTGAAGTTGGCGAGATGAACAAGTCGGACTGATGTTGATACACACGGAAAAGCATCAACGGAAATATTGTTCGTGAAACAGGACCCGTAGTCAATTTCAGGAGACGGCGGTGAAGATTAAATCAATTCTCAATAATATTTACTCATTCTGCTTCTATTGATGATGACAAACAAGGCTAACCAGGCACCCTGGTATTTCATCTAGCGACTGCTAGCGGTAGTGGAACTTATGAACTTCTCTCTGTGGCTTTTTATATCATACAGGAGTGCACATATGTGGGGATGAGCCCAAAACCTCAGTATTCAACAAAGATTAATTTATTGTAGTATTTCTTGAAACTTTTAACTCATTTCTTTTCTGATTCATGATTTCACGGTAAATGTTTACGACTCTTGTTTTGTGTTTTTGTTCAAACCTTCACTTTCACGTTTATGTTTTCGATTACTTGCAGAATGACTTCATTCTGTGTGATATTATCAAGACTAAACACTAACAGATGATTTCATAAAGGTGGTTTAAAGTTAAACCTGGTTTAAACTGGACTTAGACCAGGTTTAAAGATAAACTGCATTTCATAAAGATGGTTTAACTTTTAGACCAGTGGTCTAGTGAAACCTGGTTCAACTCCAGTTTAGACCTGGTCTAGGTCAGTTTTTATTTCACCAACGAGGTCTATATTCTTTAGACCTGTATTAAGATCTCAAACCATGTTTAACTTTAGACTTGGTCAGACCCAGGTTTAACTATTAAATATGTCAGACTTGCATCCATGGTATAGGTACAACTGAATGATGCCACGGAGAGCATTTGCAACGGTTTTAGAGCGAAAATGGACTACCGGTATTTTCAATATTCAGTTTTACTATGACACAAGATCAAACGAAGCTGGGGCAGATCTAAGATGGGGGGACTGTCAAGGACTTTTTGAAAGGGGGGCAAGTCAACAATTTGAAAATTATAGATTTGATATCTCTAAAATCAAGGGAAAAAATGGGACTTCGGACCCCTTGAGCCCCGTGGATCCGCTTATGCGTAGACCAGTATTTGCTGGAGTGTGTCCTGCGGATTTCTCAGAATACGACTGGTCGAGCAGGGCGTCATCGTCGTAAGCGCTACGGATTTGACTACAGACAGCATCTTCTGATTCTTCTGACTTATTTTTTTATGTAATATTTACAATGAGGGTAGCCCCATCAGTTCACACTGCTTTCCATGAGGGCCCTCAATAAAAATAAACAGAAAGTAAGACAAAACAGAATTACACAATGAAAGACAAATTTAAGTAATAAGCAAAGAATTAGAAATTAACATGGAAAGACTGATGAAGCAAAATAAAAATAAAATTTGATAAATAAAAGATAAAGAAATTAAGACAAGATAATTAACTAAAAAATAAAAAAATATAAATATAAATATAAAAAATTAAAACAGACAATAAATAATTAATAAAAGTAAGACATTATATATTAAATAACAAATGAATTAACATGCAATTTAGACACTACATGGAGTTAAATCTATTTCTTATAATCCTTTTGAAAGTTAGAAAGGATGATGTAGATTTGGCATCTGCGGGGAAAGAGTTCCATAAAAAGGGCCCGCTGTAGGAAAATGATTTTTCCCAGTCTCGCTTCTGCGTTTAGGAAGATTGAAATCAGATGATGATGAGGACCTAGTATTGTAGCGATTAGTAGTCATCTTAAACTTAGCACATAAATAAGATGGGACAAGGCCTTTAAAACATTTGTACATACAACAAGCAGATAGGAATTGATGTCTTGTGTGAATTTTCATTATAACTGTCTCTTTATGACGGTTTTCGATACTAATATCTCTAACACCAACTCCCAGAATAATCCGGGCAGCCCAATTTTGGATAAACTGGATGGATTCCATATCCTTGCCTGATGCAACACCCCACACCAGGAGGCAATAATCTAGGTGAGTTCCACCTCCACTGTTCTCCGATATAATGTTGCCAGGAAGGGGTCTTGCCCCCCCGCTTTGGCCGCGGAAAATAAACACTAAAATGACAAGGAAATAAATTTGGGCATGTAACATGTTACATTTAATCGGGAGCGTGTTCTTTAATGTTTGTGTGTTGGTTACAGAAATTACAGTTTTCCTCATGAGAAAAGCTTTTAGATGTTTTTTGTAAATGTCTGCACTGATTCTACTCCTGTATGCCATTGTATACCCACGTGATCAAGGTTTCATTGAAGCACTTCAATAGTTTCTTTGTTGGGTTTACCCAGCTCGACACAGTGAGGTGCCTTTGATACTTTAAACCTGGTTTTACTGAACCAGCTCCCTGGTCTAGCAAAACCAGGCTTTCAGACTCTTAAACCAGGTTGGTGAAATGCAAGTCAGGTCTAAAATTAGTTCAGGTTTAGGAAGACCAGGTTTAAGTCTAAAACCTGGTTTTGTTAAACCACCTTTATGAAATCGGCTGTAAAAGTTTTGTGCAGTTTTATTGTATCTTTTTACTTCTAAGATATTAAGTCTTGTAATTTTTGCTGGTTTTCAAAAAATATTATCATTATGCCAATTTGGGTCCGAAGCGATTCCAGATAAACATTTTCAAAATTTCCTGAAGTCTCATTGGTCAGAAAAAATAGGATGATTCTAGAGGTAAAATATTCAATTTAAAATTGAACTAAAACATTTTTTCCAACTTGATTATTTATTAATGATTAATTAAAAAGATGCTTCTGGGCCGAAGTTGATCAATCGCCCATCGGTCTCGGTCGGTACGCGGAATAATGTCTCTTGGGATATTACTTCATGTACGCCACTCTCGATTGTTTTTGTCTTGATATTTCATTGGCTATGTGCAAGGATGTCTTTTATATAACTTTTACAGCCAAACCTACAGCACACTCTGTGACTAGAGCAACCCGTAAAGATACGAGTAAGTTTGAATTACAGTTTTATTCTATCATACCGCACTCGTCCGAGTCTGTGCTCAGCTGAAAGGTGATTAGCTGAAGATGAGCGTTAATCAGGACGAGTAGGGTATAGTCACAGTGTTGACATGTTAACAGCGGCCTTCTTGTTTTACTTTATTCAGACATGCTCTTGATGTGATTTCTGATTCAACTATCTTTCTCTTTACCAGAGAAATCTGATTGCAATTTGGGAAACAACTATGGGTTGTAAATTGCTGCCAATGCTCAGGTTTCCAATCGATCTTGTTTTTGGCAAGAGAGTTTGTGTCGGAGGATTACTGGATTAGATTACATTCCAATGCCTAAAAATTCGAATTCCATCAAGGAAACATGTCGATTTTCAGTAAAAAGTTCATTTTGTTTACCGTTTCATGTATTATACAAAGGGCACTTCTGTTATTCGTGTCCTATACAATGTCTCAACATACGCGGTTCCTAAAATAGAAAATGACATTGTCAAAATTTATTGAATGACCTCACTCAGCTCTAGAAGATTCCATTACCTGCCTAAGCACTCAAATTTTGACAGATATCCTTCAAATCTAAACCGCTTCTCTTCATTGCAATTGAATTTAAGGGTCCAAGTTTTAACGCCGGCTAATCTGCTGGACCGTTTATAATCATCATCATCATTTATTGTACATCGTAGGCTTTACCTACTCATACACAAAGTATTCTTCTCTAATAAGCTCTTAAACAATTCACATATTGCTCGCTATAAAGATCACGTTCAATAAGACTATAAAATTCGTGTTTATTTGAGCTACCTATTTCCAGTTGCCATTCCTGAACGCCACAATCCAATAATCTCTACTTGTCATTTTTCAATTTTGCAAAGGCTGATGAACTTGCTTTAAATAATTGAAACAGAACCAAAGATTATTTTATGACATCTGTACAGAACAAGAAAGTTAATAACTGACTATAATTGGTTGATGAATTTGAGAAATTAAGCTGCTTGTCTGCCATGTTATGTTCTAAATTCGTATTTTGTGTATCGCAATGAACTATTGACTCCGCCTTTGACTCGACTTACTGAAGTCTGACTTGCCAATTATAAACGGTTTAGCGATAATTAAGTTAAGCTCCCACTTCTAATACAATTGGCATTGGGAGCGTGTGTCAAAATAACGAACACGGTTAAAGCATCGTAAGGTTATATTAACGGAAAAACATGTTTCCACCGAATGATTACGCGAAAACCGAGATATTTCGAAGACTTGTGACATTTTCTCGGCTTCGGCAAATCAACAAAATTTGAAATTAGGAATGCGAGTTCTTCAAAACGGCTCGATGGATTTCACAGAAACTTTACAATTTTAATGAATGTGTATCATTCTCAAAAACGATGTTTAAATCCTAGTTTTATTGTACTGCGCCATAGACAAAAAAGATTGCTATTTTTCACAAAAAAATGGCTTAGGTTTTACGAGCTACTTTGGCGTAGGAAACAAACTAAATGAGTAATTGAAAATTCTTAACAGCCTTGATTAAAGGTATCCGATTATTATTCGGTAAATTTTCGTTTAAACGAGGTTTCATTGAAATCGGCAATGCGGTGTTTGGGGTACCTTTGTTAAAAATGAAACTTTGATTTAAAAACAAGTATCCCAGATATTTCTATTGATCGATTGGGCTGGTCAACCACAAAATCATACATTTTTCATATCGCTTCACTGTCTTTGTTTTGTTTCATTTACCGACAAAATATTAAAACATATAACCAGAAGACCAATTCGTCCTTTCCAATGATACAGTTCACATAGACAACTGACATCTGCAAAATAAAGAAAAAAATAATTAACTCTCGTGTACATGTAGTTTCCTGCTAACTGCGCGATTCGTCTTAGCGAGTCATCATCGCGAAATATGTAATTTTTGCGTTTTCAAAACATCGGCACCTTTACGCGAAGTCCCATGTGCTCACACAACAAACAAAGATAGCCAAGTTTTTCAGCCGTCCATTAGTATATTTTTCAAAATAAATTTCCAAATAGGACATAATCAAATTTTGGTATAAAAAGTTAAATTTTCGTAGTGATATTCATGATGACGCAAAGTCCGTTTAATCGTCTTTGCAATGCAAGTCTTTGTAATTTAATGTTATTCATGGTGCGAATGCTCGGCTGAGAATATGCTTGCTAGCTCTACTTGAAACAAAAAAGCAACAACATCATCGCTGCTGATGACACTGACGATTTCTACTCCAATGATATCGATTGCTAACAAGTGATTTTTTGATCATTTATTAATGAATACAATAGTACTTGAACGTGAAGTTGGCGAGATGAACAAGTCAGACTGATGTTGATACACACGGAAAAGCATCAACGGAAATATTTTTCGTGAAACAGGACCCGTAGTCAATTTCAGGAGACGGCGGTGAAGATTAAATCAATTCTCAATAATATTTACTCATTCTGCTTCTATTGATGATGACAAACAAGGCTAACCAGGCACCCTGGTATTTCATCTACCGACTGCTAGCGGAAGTGGAACTTATGACCTTCTCTCTGTGGCTTTTTATATCATACAGGAGTGCAAATATGTGGGGATGAGCCCAAAACCTCAGTATTCAACAAAGATTAATTTATTGTACATGTAGTCTTTCTTGAAACTTTTAACTCATTTCTTTTCTGATTCATGATTTCACGGTAAATGTTTACGACTCTTGTTTTGTGTTTTTGTTCAAACCTTCACTTTCACGTTTATGTTTTCGATTACTTGCAGAATGACTTCATTCTGTGTGATATTATAAAGACTAAACACTAAAAGTTTTGTGCAGTTTTACTGTACCTTTTTACTTCTAAGATTTTAAGTCTTGTAATTTTTGCTGGTTTTCAAAAAATATCATTATGCCAATTTGGGTCCGAAGCGATTCCAGATAAACATTTTCAAAATTTCCTGAAGTCTCATTGGTCAGAAAAAATAGGATGATTCTAGAGGTAAAATATTCAATTTAAACTTGAACAAAAACATTTTTTCCAACTTGATTATTTATTAATGATTAAGTTAAGATGCTTCTGGGCCAAAGTTGATCAATCGCCCTTCGGTCTCGGTCGGTACGCGGAATAATGTTTCTTGGGATATTACTTCATGTACGCCGCTCTCGGTTGTTTTTGCCTATTGGCTACGTGCAAGGATGTCTTTTATGTAACTTTTACAGCCAAACCTACAGCACACTCTGTGACTAGAGCAACCCGTAAAGATACGAGTAAGTTTGAATTACAGTTTTATTGTATCATACCGCACTCGTCAGAGTCGGTGCTCAGCTGAAAGGTGATTAGCTGAAGATGAGCGTTAATCAGGACGAGTAGGGTATGGTCACAATGTTGACATGTTTCCAGCGGCCATCTTGTTTTACTCTATTCAGACATGCTCTTGAAATGATTTCTGATTCAACTACCTTTCTCTTTACCAGAGAAATCTGATTGCAGTTTGGGAAACAACTATGGGTTGTAAATTGCTGCCAATGCTCAGGTTTCCAATCGATCTTGTTTTTGGTAAGAGAGTTTGTGTCGGAAGATTACTGGATTAGATTACATTCCAATGCCTAAAAATTCGAATTCCATCAAGGAAACATGTCGATTTTCTGTAAAAATTAAATTTTGTTTACCGTTCCATGTATTATACAAAGGGCACTTCTGTTAATTATTCATGTCCTATACAATGTCTCAACATACGCGGTTCCTAAAATAGAAAATGACATTGTCAGAATTTATTGAATGATCTCACTCAGCTCTAGCAGATTCCATTACCTGCCTAAGTACTCAAATTTTGACAGATATCCTTCAAATCTAAACCGCTTCTCTTCATTGCAATTGAGTTGAAGGGTCCAAATTTTAACGCCGGCTAATCTATCTGCCCGACCGTTTATAATTATCATCATCATTTATTGTACATCGTAGGCTTTACCTACTCTAACAAAAATACATACATGAAAATTCAAATGCTACATTAATAGTATTTACACGGAGAGCAGCTCTTCTCTTAGAGCCATAACCTTCTGAATATACAATGCAAGGCGCTGGATACTGTCATGGTAATTCTGTTGAAACAACCTAACAAGAGAATAGTTACCATTCACAAGCTCTGGTAGAAGTTTTCTTCTAAGGTCTCCAAGAACAAGGCATGAACACATGAAATGAGGCTGTTCTTCAATTTCACCCAGACAGCATATGCCGCATATTCTCTCACTTCTAGGAATACCCATATGCCTCCCTTTCTCTATATTAAGTGAGTGACCTGAACATCGAAATTGCGCAGGTATTCTTCTCTAATAAGCGCTTAAACAATTCACATATTGCTCGCTAAAAAGATCACTTTTAATAAGACTATAAAATTCGTATTTAATTGAGCTACCTATTTCCAGTTGCCATTCCTGTACGCCACAATCCAATAACCTCTACTTGATTACCATAATAACCGTTTATAGGATGGTCATGAAATTTTTAGAGAGAGCATAGCTACATGTAAATGTAATCTTGATAATCTGATGTATCCCACTGTTGTTGAGTTCCACTGCAACAGTGTTAATTTCCTTTGTGGGTGCTTAATAATCTTTCAAGTTCCACTATAAATCTCTACGGTGTTTGGCATATGTGTACTAATGAAAGAGAGAGTAGCACTTACCTTTGGACATCCAGAATGTACACGTACTGTAAGTCCCGGCGGCCTTCTTTACAATTGTATGCTCACACATGAATATGTAGATTCATGGGTGCACTCGGTCGTCATCACCATACATCCTGTTGGCTGGTGTCGGCAGTCTGGTTGACTGTAACTCTGACACTTTTTCATGGATTTTGGTGAATTTTGTACATATGACGGATTGGATGACACGACCCATTTTCGGACCTATTTTTCTACCGTTAGTGTCGACTTGTATGTTATTCTGTACATTGAAGTTCCTTGACATGTGTCCTTTAAATTCGGCATATACGAATATGCGATTCTGTTATAGAGACGACGACACCAACGTATATTGACGTAATCTGCACCGCCTGTGGCCATTTTTATTTCATTTCGTTATTCAGAGTCCGTCTCTTTCCGTCTAACTTCAAGGATATTTACGAAACTTTTAAGTTAAAACACCTGTACTACCATGGAGATGGTCACGACTGATGTAGGTTTTTGGACGTCTTCAACTTCTCCGGCGCCTCTAATGGAAATGTACCTCAATTTTTTGCAATACCTTTGATTTATCTACACGAATGTGTTAACTGAAAAGGATACACGTGACCTTCATTTTGGGACGTGTCCATTTATTGTTGTACTTGAAGGATATTTGTGAAATACTGTGAACACGTGTTCCAGTTCATGTATTCTCAAGTTTGGCAAACAATCTCAAATTGTCCTTGGTTGCAAATATTATTAACCTCTAATACATAGTGCAGGAATGTTGTGTTTTTATCCACGATTCACAATACTTGTGTCGGCAGGTGGAGTTTCACCCTTCCGAGCCGTTTACATTTGGCGGCTGCTCCTTCGCTGCGTTATCAAAGTAGCGAAACTTATCGAAAATCATTGCGGTATTCTGAGTAGGACTTTCTATGAAAAAATTTCACAGGTTTTCGTAGATCGTCATTTGTTGACGAGTTCTTTTTCTCAGCCATGGGGCTGCTGCAGAGGCGAGCTTTCAAGATCCGGTTGCTGGTGTTGCCACCAAGTCAAACAGGTAGTCTGGCCAGCCAAGACACCTAAATTTGCTGAATGCCCTTGCACAGACGCTTAATTTCGTTTAATTTTAGCAAAGTGCACATGTTACACAGTAACCATTCACCGCTTGGGCTTTAATTTTCCCGCGAATCGACTTTCACTCAAGGGAAAGAATACTTAATATCCTAGAATGTACTGTGATTTACAGATACCATGAAACCCACTGGAAATGAAGAAGGTGGAGGTATGTCGACATTTTAAAAATAACCGATGTGATACTGTAGAGCATTAAATATACAAATGCCGCTTTCTCGGCAAGTTCTAAGACAGTCGTTTTCTTTTCAACAAACTTGTGTGGTTGCTCCAAACTACAAATCTGTTACGAATTCACTTTTTACATATGAGCTGTCCTGGGATCACATCTATGCACACATGACTTATGCAGCATTGCTTTAATCGAGTATAATTCTGCTCGAATTATTTTAGCACTTTTAGAAACATTTATTTCAAATAATTGGGAAATGGTGCAAGGAATTGGGAAACTAGAATATCGTTTAGCTGTAACTCCGACGGTACTGTGCACCGAAGAGTCTTTACTGCGAAACGCTGTTACCTTCCCTTTATGCGAACTTTGTTTTTATTGATTTTTACTCCGATATATTTATAATCCAAAAATGATAGACTTATAAGAACAGGGATACAGCATAATATAAAATTTTCCCGCGAATCGACTGTCGCTTAAGGAAATGAATAGTTATCGTAGGACTGTATTATGATTTACAGATACCGTAAAGCCAACTGATAATGGAGAAGGTGGAGGTATGTCAATATTTTAAACGTAACCGATGTGATACTGCAGAGGTTAACATTAAATAGGCAAAATGCCACTTTCTTGGCACGTACATGTACTAAGACCGTCGTTTTCTTTCCGACGAAATATGTGAGATTACTCAAAACTGCAAATCTCTTACGAATTCCCCTTTTTTCAGAGGAGCTGTCCTGTGATCATTTCCATGTAAAACAGCAGACATAAATTGTGCTGCATCGCTTTAATCCTGTTCGAACTATTTTGGAATTTATTCCGAATGTTTTGGAAATGAACTCCCTCAACTACTGTGGCACCCTCTTACAGCAATTTATTTTTGTAGTGCCCCGTTTTCTACCAAGTTCTTTGATTGATCTGCTGGAAATTTACTATAATATGTTCCAGTTGATAAATAAGAGTACACCTGACCTTCATTTTAATCACGCTTGAAGGAACCTTATAATATTACACAAATGTGTTTCTTTGAATTTACAAATTTGTAAAATCCTTACGTTTGTGCTTGGTTGCAAATATCGTCATCTCCAATATATCAGAGGTTATTGTCCTGAAAACTGGCAATTGAATTCTTCTCTTTCCCCGAAGGCAGAAAGCGCGTTGTTTTCAATGACCAAATGGTTTGGGATGTCAGACTTTATTTCACAAGTCTAACTTTATTACTTTAGAAAAATTCCAGATTTCAATGGTTTAAAAATACAGGAACTGAAAAATAACTCCAAGAAAGGGCATTCTTCTCGGTTCAAAATTAAAGCGAACAACTTGTTTATTGATTCGATCCACATTTTCTTGTCTTTGACTGCTGTCGAGAATTTAAACAATTTATCATCAGAAATTAAACGGCCCTGGATGTGTTTCAAATCAGGAGTTTTGTTCAATTACGCAACCTACGCACACCCGATCCACAGCCAGCATAACACCGCACGGGCGATAGCACATGCCAGTCATTACAACGTATATCCCAACACACCCCATTGTGTTATAAGGTTAGCTCATGCCTTTGTATTTCATTGGCTATTTGCGTGGATGTCTTCTATGAATTTTTAACAGGCAAACCAACAACGAAATCTGTGATTACAGCAACTCCTAAAGATTCGAGTAAGCTTAACTTCCAGTTTTATTGTATCATACCGCACACGTCCGGGTCTGTGCTCAGCTGAGTTATAAAAACGACACTACATTCAATGAGCATGTAGGCAAGGTGTCTAACTGTAAATGAGCATTAACAGGGACGAGGAGGGAATAGTCACGGATTCGACGTGTTTCCGGCAGCTTTTTTGCTTTACTCTGTTCAGACTTGCTCTTTAATTTGTGATTTAGTTGCCTTTATCTTTACCAGATCAAGCTGATTGCAATTTGAGAAACATCTGGTTATTGATTGTAATTGTTCACAATGCCCAGGTTTTCCATCGGTCTTGTTTTCTGGATGACAGATTGTGTCGCATTCCATCACGGAAAGACGTCGATGTCTGTGAAGGTTTCATTTTGTTTACCGTTTTATGTATTTTACAAAAGGCACTTCTGTTAATCGTGTCCTATACATCATCCCTACATCAGTTAACCTCTGATGCTTTTCTGTGTGTCGCATGCGTACCAAAGTAACCACTATTTACTAAGAAAATGACACTGAAACACAGTCGTCTGTCATTTTTGGTGCAAATTCTCGTTCTCGATCGCCTTCCGGTTGTTCTCGATCAAAGGTTTGTCGTAATGTCTATGTCTCGTCACCTTTTCATGTTCATTTTACTCAATATACTTACGTCATTCAGATACAAGAGTAACACATTTTATTTCTCAAAAGTTTGCCACTGGTTTTCAAGGTCAAGAGTAAGAGAATTAGTACCACTTTTTAATACGTCATTTGCAAAAGAATATAAAGAAATTGTTGACATTGAAAACCGTTTATCCCATACGCGTTAAATCTGTTGAGGGAAATACGGCCAAATAATGTTTTCCGTATTCACATGGCCCACTACTTCAACAGTGACCTCTGTCATTGAAAGTTCAATATTTAGGGCATTGTCGACTCGACGTCGTTAGCTGGTTAGATCACCAATCTTGCGGAAATTAGTTTAACGTTATACAATCACTGGAGTGTAAATAGGTCTCAATCGTAATATCTGGAAGTTGATTGTTAATTATATGACGGTTCATTTGCTAAAAATTATATCGTCTGCAACTCAGGTGCAGATTCCTCGATAATTGCAATACCGAATATTGTTGTTATTTAACTTTTTTCGGGAGATGTTACACGTTCAGTGCAAAGTTACCGCTGTTTTCATCATCGTTATCTCTTTCCAAGTAATAAATCGTTACATTTAAACCATTTCTTTTGCTAGAGAAAACTTTTAACCTAACGTGCAAGTACATACATGTAGGATGTGATCTGCCACGTGAACTGTCTGGGTGAAGAATTTTAAAAATCTGCGGGAAAAATGAAAGAAACTAAGGAATTCGAAGCATCTGGGATACATGTAAAACATCATTCCGCATATCGACCTTAACCTTCGGTCTCGGACGATACGCGGAACAATGTCTCGTGGGTCATTACTTCATGTACGCCACTCTCGGTACGTTTTGTGTGTATACGTGTACAAAGCAATATTCAATACCGCACAATGTAACATGTGATGTAATAGCAGTAGTAATAGCAAATGTTTCTATAAAACTATAAGTATTGTAAAAAGGTCCCAAACACAAGACATGATTTCACTTACGAGATCAAATCCCGGCAGTACATATGTTGTCATGACAGGTTGAAATATTCACCTGCATGAGATGTGAGTCATAAAAGTTAGTGCATGCACAGCCATCGTGTCTCCACATCAAGATTTGGTTTGCATGGCGCCTATCATTACAAGCTGATTACTATAAAAGGTCATTCACTGTGGTATACATACACAAAGCATACCGAGAGTGGCGAACATGAAGTAGGGTAATATCCTACGAGACATTATCCCGCGTATCGAGCGAGACCGAATTCCATATGCTTCGGATTCCTAAATGTCTTTCTTTTCTTGGGCAGAATTTTTAAATACCTCACTCAGACTGTTCACGTGTCGGATCACATCCTGTATGTATGTACGTGCACCGCAAGTTTTCCTTAGCAAAAGAAACAGTCTTAAATATAACGACTTATTAAGTAAAAAGAGTTAACAAAGATGAAAACAACGGTAACTGTGAAAGGAACCTGTAATATCTGGAAATAGTTAAATAACAGCAATATTTGATTTTCTGTTTGCTCAGGAATCGGCGCCTGAGTTGCAGACGAAATAATATTTAGCATTTGAAATCTGAGACGGAACTGTCATAAAATTAAAAGTCCTGTTCCAGATGTTATGATTGGGACTTGATTGCATGTCGAGTATTATTTACACTGCTGCAATATACTTTAAACTATTCTTGGAAAGCTTGCTGACCGAACCGGCTAACGACGTCGAGTCGACATTCACCTACCATTTGAACTTTAAATTTCAGTGGTCACTGTTGAAGTAGTGCAGGAGGTGAATACGGCAAAACATTATTACGTGGCCGTATTGTACTCGACTGATTGAACGTGCGTGGGATAAATTTGTGTTAGCCAAGTGAAAATGATACCTAACTCAGGAAACAATTAAGATATA
Source organism: Phoronis australis (assembly GCA_002633005.1). NCBI lineage: Eukaryota > Metazoa > Phoronida > Phoronidae > Phoronis > Phoronis australis. Next base: position 131,770 of record NMRA01000790.1, read on the forward strand.
GCATATAGTTTCGTACCCTTATTGTTACTCGATGGGGAATAACAATTTTTTCCGGTCGCCGACGTGTATACCGTTGTACGGAGGAAAACGTGTTGAATGTGGTGGCATGTATTGTCACACTTGGCATCAACTAATTGAGGCCTTTCAGAAAGAGCCTGATGTCAGGACCCTCGTTCATCCAAAGGGAAAGGTGCATGTGCCTTGTGAGCGCGGATCATTTTGGGATGAAGGGGAAATTCTACCTTCCGATCAACATCAATTGCACTATCATCCTGTCGCAAGCCCTCATAAGCTCTGCATCAAACACGAACTTTAAAATTAGCTCGTAAGTAAATAACGACATATCTAACCAACGTTTTGGTTTGTTACTCTAAATCATTCCCAAGGAAACAGTTCACAGACTCAAAACAGGCGACACGGATCAAGAAGAGATTGTACAGGTACACCTCAGGCTCCTCATAAATGAGGTTATCCATTGATGATTGAATCATGCTGAGCGTTACCTCAATAGAAACATTGGTTCATTTGAGCTCCAACTGTTTTGATTTCTGGTCTCTTTCCTCTCACAGTGCATTTTGACGTGTACTTGTACAGTCTCTTCTCTACCTCTGCCACCTGTTTTGATCCTGTGAACAGTTTCCTTGAGAATGCTTTAGAGTAATAAACCGAAACGTTGGATAGATACATGTATGTTGTATTTTATTTACGCGCTAATTTTATAGTTCGTGCTTCTGTTCTGCATCAAGTAGCCAAAAATAACATTTTGTGCACTTATGTGAGTGACAAATGATTCGAACCTGATGGGAAAATTTTCAACCTCTTCAGGAGAACTTTTGGACATCTTGAAGGAAATTTCGCATGAGGGTTTGAGGGCCCTGGAAGTGTTTCAAATCGGGAGCTTTTTAGAATTATGCAGCCTGCGTACAGTCCATGCAAAGCAAGAATAGCACTGTGTGGCACAAGTATTGTCAATTATGACAATATATGGTCAGCTGCATGTCTTGACATTTCATTGGCTATTTGAAAGGATGTCTTCTATACAACTTTTACAGCACAACGTGCAGCACATTCTGTGGATACAGCAACCCCTAAAGATACGAGTAAGCTTGAATTACAGTTTTATTGCATCATACCGCTCTCGTCCGAGTCTGTGCTCAGTTGGGTTAGAAAAATGACACCGATGCATTCAATGAACATGTAGGAGAGGTGATTAGCTAAAGATGAGCGTTTATCAGGACGAGTAGGGTATAGTCAGAGTGTTGACATGTTTCCAGCGGCGATCTTGTTTGTTTTACTCTATTCAGACATGCTCTTGAAGTAATTTGTGTCGCACTCCATCACGGAAACACGCCGATGTCTGTGAAAGTTTCATTTTGTTTACCGTTTCATGTATTTTACAAAAGTCACTTCTGTTAATCGTGTCCTATACATCATCTCTACATCAGTTAACCTCTGATGCTTTTCTGTGTGTCGCATTCGTACCAAAGTAACCACTATTTACTAAGAAAATGACACTGAAACACAGTCGTCTGTCATTTTTGGTGCAAATTCTCGTTCTTGATCGCCTTCCGGTTGTTCTCTATCAAAGGTTTGTCGTAATGTCTATGCCTTGTCACCTTTTCATGTTCATTTTACTCAATATACTTACGTCATGCAGATACAATAGTAACACATTTTATTTCTCAAAAGTTTGCCACTGGTTTTCAAGGTCAAGAGTAAGAGAATTAGTACCACTTTGAAATACGTTATTTGCAAAAGAATATAAAGAAATTGTTGACATTGAAAACCGTTTATCCCATACGCGTCAAATCTGTTGAGGGAAATACGGCCAAATAATGTTTTCCGTATTCACATCGCCCACTACTTCAACAGTGACCTCTGACATTGAAAGTTCAATATTTAGGGCAATGTCGACTCGGCGTCGTTAGCTGGTTAGATCATCAAAATTTCGGAAAATAGTTTAAAGTAATACAATTGCATTAGTGTAAATAACATTTAACATTCAATTAGGTCTCAATCGTGATATCTAGAACTTGATTGTTAATTATATGACGGTTCATTTGCTAAATATTATATCGTCTGCAACTCAGGTGCAGATTCCTCGATAATTGCAATATCGAATATTGTTGTTATTTAACATTTTCGGGAGATGTTACACGTTCAGTGCAAAGTTACCGCTGTTTTCATCATCGTTATCTCTTTCCAAGTAATAAATCGTTACATTTAAACCATTTCTTTTGCTAGAGAAAACTTTTAACCTAACGTGCAAGTACATACATGTTGGATGTGATCTGCCACGTGAACTGTCTGGATGAAGTATTTAAAAAATATGCGTGAAAAATGAAAGAAACTAAGGAATTCGAAACATCTGGGATACATGTAAAACGTTCCTCGACTGGCGTAGATGAAGTAATATCCCACTCGACATCATTCCGCATATCGCCCTCAACCTTCGGTCTCGGTCGATACGCGGAACAATGTCTCGTGGGTTATATTACTTCATGTACGCCACTCTCGGTACGTTTTGTGTATATACGTGCACAAAGCAATATTCAATACCACACAATGTAACATGTGATGTAATAGCAGTAGTAATAGCAAATGTTTCTATAAAACTATAAGTATTGTAAAAAGGTCACAAACACAAAACATGATTTCACTTACGAGATCAAATTCCGGCAGTACATATGTTGTCATGATAGGTTGAAATGTTCACCTGCATGAGATGTGAGTCATAAAAATTAGTGCATGCAAATCCATCGTGTCTCCACATCAAGATTTGGTTTGCATGGCACCTCTCATTACAAGCTGATTACTTTAAAAGATCATTCACTGTGGTATACATACACAAAGCATACCGAGAGTTGCGAACATGAAGTAGGGTGATATCCTACGAGACATTATCCCGCGTATCGAGCGAGACCGAATTCCATATGCTTCGGATTCCTAAATGTCTTTCTTTTCTTGGGTAGAGTTTTTAAATTCTTCACTCAGACTGTTCACGTGTCGGATCACATCCTGTATGTATGTACGTGCACCGCAAAGGTAGGAAAGATGATTAGCTGAAGATGAGCGTTCATCAGGACGAGTAGGGTATAGTCACGCTGTTGACATTTTTCCAGCGGCCATCTTGTTTTACTCTATTCAGACATGCTGTTGAAGTAATTTGGGATTTAACTACCTTTCTCTTTGCAAGATAAATCTGATTGCACATTGAGACGCCAATAGGGCTTTTAAATTGTTCCCAATGCTCAGGTTCCCAATCGATCTTGTTTTGAGGAAGAGAATTTACGTCGGATGACAGTGAATTAAATTTCATTCCAATGCCTAAAAATACGGATTAAATCAAGGAAACATGTCGATGTCTGTAAAAAGTTCATTTTGTTTACCGTTTCACGTATTATACAAAAGGCACTTCTATTAATTATTCATGTCCTATGCAATATATAAACATCCGCGGTTCCTAAAATAGAAAATGACATTGTCAAAATTTATTGAATGACCTCACTCAGCTCTAGAAGATTCCATTACCTACGTAAGCACTCAAATTTTGACAAATGTCCTTCAAATCTAAGCCGCTTCTCCTCATTGCAATTGAATTTAAGGGTCCAAGTTTTAACGCATGCTAATCTATCTGCTGGATCGTTTGTAGCATGGTCATGAAATTTTGCCTGCTTTCATGTTAGAGAGACCATTGCTACATGTAATCTTGATTATCCGATGTATCCCACTGTTGATGTGTGCCACTGCAACAGTGTTAATTTCCTTTGTGGGTGCTTAATAATCTTTCAAGCTCCACTATAAATCTCTACGGTGTTTGGCATATGTGTACTAATGAAAGAGAGAGTAGCACTTACCTTTGGACATCTAGAATGTACATGTAAGTCAAGGCCTTCTTTACAATTGTATGCTCACACATGTATATGTAGATTCATGGGTGCACTTAGTCGTCATCTCCATGCATCCGGTTGGCTGGTGTCGGCAGTCTGGTTGGCTGTAACTCTGTCATGGATTTTGGTGAATTTTGTACATATGACGGATTGGATGACACGACCCATTTTCGGGCCTATTTTTCTAACCTTGTGGCAACTTGTATAATGTTCTATACCTTGCAGTTCCTTGACATGTGTCCTTTAAATTCGGCATATAAGATTCTGTTATAGAGACTACGACACCAACTTATACTGGCGAAATCTGCACCGCCTGCGGCCATTTTTATTTCATTTCGTTATTCAGAGTCCGTCTCTTCAACGATGTTTACGAAAATGTTAAGTTAAAACACGTGTATTCCCATGGAGATGGTCACAACTGATGTAGCTTTTTGGACGTGTTCAACTTCAACGGCGCCTCCAATGGCAATGTACCTCAATTTTTTCCAATTTCCTTGATTTATCTATACGTATTTTGCTGTATGTGTTTTAACTGAAAAGGATACTCGTGACCTTCATTTTGGGACGTGTCCATTTATTGTTGTACTTGAAGGATATTTGTGAAATATTGTGTGTTCATGTATTCTCAAGTTTGGCAATACATAGTGCAGGAATGTTGTGTTTTTATCCACCATTCACAATGCTTGTGTCGGCAGGTGGAGTTTCACGCATCTGAGCCGTTTGCATTTGGCGGCTGCTCCTTTGCTTGTAATCTAAGTAGCAAAACTTATCGAATTCCATTGTGGTATTCTGAGTAGGACTTTGTATGAACAAATTTCACAGGTTTTCGTAGATCGTCTTTTGTTGACGAGTTCTTTTTCTCAGCCATGAGGCTGCTGCAGAGGCAAGCTTTCAAAATCCGGTTGCTGGCGTTGCCTCCAAGTCAAACAAGTAGTCCGGTCAGTGAAGACACCTACATTTACTGAATGCCCTTGCAAAAACGTTTAATTTCGTTTAGTTTTAACATAGTGCACATGTTACACACTAACCATTCACCACTTGGGCCTTAATTTTCCCTCGAATCGACTTTCACTCAAGGAAACGAATACTTATCCTAGAACTATACTGTGACTTACAGGTACCATAAAACCAACTGGAAATGGCGAAGGTGGAGGTATGTCGACATTTTAAAAATAATCGATGTGATACTGTACAGCATTAAATAGGCAAATGCCACTTCCTCGGCAAGAACTTAGACAGTCGTTTTCTTATCGACAAACTTGTGTGGTTGCTCCAAACTGCAAATCTCTTACGTATTCACCTTTTCCATATGAGCTGTTCTGTGATAATATCTATGCACACATGACTTGTGCTGGATTGCTTTAATCGAGTTTAATCCTGTTCGAACTATTTTAGCACTTTTACAACCATTTATTCCAAATAATTAGGAAATGGTGGAAGGAATTGGGAAACTAGAATATTGTTTGGCTGTAACTCCGAGTGTACTGTGCACCAAAGGGTCTTTACTGTGAAACGCTGTTACCTTCCCTCTCCCTTTATGCAAACTTTGTTTTATTGATTTTACTCTGATGTATTAATAATCCAAAAACGATAGACTTTTAAGAACGGGGATACAGCCTAATATAACATTTTCCCGCGAATCGACTGTCGCTTAAGGAAATGAATACTTATCGTAGGACTATATTGTGATTTACAGATACCGTAAAGCCAACTGGTAATGGAGAAGGTGGAGGTATGTCAATATTTTAAACGTAACCGATGTGATACTGCAGAGGTTAATATTAAATAGGCAAAATGCCCCTTTCTCGGCACGTACATGTACTAAGAGCGTCGTTTTCTTTCTGACGAAATATGTGAGGTTGCTCAAAACTGCAAATCTCTTACGAATTCCCCTTTTTCCAGAGGAGCTGTCCTGTGATCATTTCCATGTAAAACAGCAGCCATGTATTGTGCTGCATCGCTTTGATCCTGTTCGAACTATTTTGGAATTAATTTCGAGTGTTTCGGAAATGGACTACCTCAAAACTACTGTGGCACACTCTTACAGCATTTTATTTTTGTGGTGCCTCGTTTTCTACCAAGTTCTTTGATTGATCTGCTGGAAATTTAGTATAATATGTTACAGTTGAGAAATGAGAGTACGCCTGACCTTCATTTTAATCAAGCTTGAAGCAACTTTATAATGTTACACAATTGTGTTTCTTTGAATTTACAAATTTGTAAAATCCTTACGTTTCTGCTTGGCTGCAAATATCTTCTCCGATATATCAGAGGTTATTGTCCTGAAGACTGGCAATAGAATTCTTCTCTCTCCCCGAAAGTAGAAAGCGCGTTGTTTTCAATGACCAAATGTTTTGGGATGTCAGACTTTATTTCACTAGTCGAATTGTATTACTTTAGAAAAATTCCAGATTTCAACCGTTTAAAAATACAGGAACTATAAATATCTCCAAGAAAGGGCATTCTTCTCGGTTCAAAATTAAAGCGAACAACTTGTTTATTGATTCGATTCACATTTTCTTGTCTTTGACTGATGTCGAGAATTTAAACAATTTAACATCATTTATCCACGGATATTTGGTAAGTTTATCCAACTTTCACCGGACGGAGATGCATTCCTCAGCACATAAGACATACCTCACTGAAAGTGATAGGGCGAGTTGGGTAAACATTACGACAACAACAAACAGAACATGTGGAACTCTAAAAGCGTGAAAACGCCAGTCTACAATAGTGTTTGACGGATACTGCGGTATTATTGGGGACAAATAAAACAGCAAGAATAATATATATTTTAACTAAAATTGCATTGAGAGGCGTCATTCATTTTGGCGGCGACAGGCCGATGAATTATATACGCGACAGAAGCCGGAGGGAGTGAAATTAAGCCGACGGAGTGACGTCACCCAGGCCATTGAGCTGACCGACTGACGTCAGCAAGGCCAGTACGAAACTGGCCACGCTCCCTCCGCGTCCGCGATAAAACGGCCCGTGAGATTCCAAATAGGGGGCGGTGCAATACCTGGGGCCAAGGCGGTGCCGAAACGGGTGCAACGAAGGTCTGTAGTGGAGCGGCGGAGATGGAGTTTGTGCCAACGATGCATATTATATAATAAATACATATGTTCTAGTTGATAAATGAGAGTGCGCCTGACCTTCCTTTTAATCACGCTTGAAGAAACCTTAAGATATTAAGAATGTTTTCTTTGAATTTACAAGTTTGCAAAATCCTTACGTTTGTACTTGATTTCAAATATCACCACATCCAATATATCATAGATTTTTGACCTGGAGACTTGCATTGGAATTCTCCTCTGACCCCGAAAGTAGAAAGCGCGTTGTTTTCATTGACCAAATGGTTTGGGATGTCAGACTTTATTTCACAAGTCGAGTTGTATTATTTGGAAATATTCCAGATTTCAACCGTTTAAAATTACCAGCATTGAAAAACATCTCCAAGAAAGGGCATTCTTCTCGGTTCCAAGTTAAGGCGAACAACTCGTTTTATCTATTCGATCCGCATTGCATTTTCTTGTCTTTGAACAAATTAACATCACTTATCCACGGATATTTGGCAAGTTTATCCAACTTTCACCGGACGGAGATGCAGACCTTAGCACATAAGAAATACCTCGTTGAAAGTGATAGGGCGAGTAAGGGAAAGGTTACGACAACAATAAAAAGAACATGCGGAACTCTAATGGCATGAAAACGCCAGGCTACAATAGTGTTTGACGGATATTGCGATATTAATGGGGACAAATAAAACAACAAGAATAATATATATTTTAAGTTGCATTGAGAATTTCAGGGCTCTTCAAATAAATATTTCACAGAAAGAACCAGATGGGTTCCTTAATTACACGAGATAACACACTTATTTACGATACCCAATGTGTAACTGAGAATCGGATACTAAGTGGCACAGGTTAGCATAGTACCAAATGGGTACATAATACCAAATGGGTATTGTCCGATTGCCTACCAAGTGGGTCGAGCACAACAGCAAATTCAATAAAAACTACCAAATGGGTGCAAACTGCCAAATGGGCAAATATCATATAAAATACCAAGTAGGTACACCAAACAGCCTACTGGGCAATACAGCAAGATTCTGGTGTCACTGTGTAGTACGGACAGCCTTAATGCTCCGTGTTTCTCTCACACTACACGGATTTTCATGCATCAGTGCCGTTTTCATTCCCCGCTACAATTTCATATACGTGCTATAAAAGCAGTGAAACTCATCACTGTGGTGTCCTGTGTTTGACTTCTCTGTGAACAAGTTTCATAGGTTTTGCTAGATCGTCATTTGAACGTTAATTACAGTGTTTCAGTCATTGGAGTCGCTTCGGTGGCATACGTCCAGTAGTTTCAAGAATGAACTGATGTTGTTTCTGCTAATCAAACATTTTTGAATGCCTCTAGTAACAACTTTAAACTTCACTTCTTTAAATTTAGTACAAACTAGAAAAAGTAGCCAACGCATGTCGTTTTTGTGACATGTCTGTAAACAGACAATGTAGCTTCGCCACTCGGGTCTTTATATGTCTCACTTATAGACATGAATATTTATTGTGAATCTATGTTGTGATTTACAGGTGCCATAAAGCCAACTGAAAAAGGAGAAGGTGGTGGTATGTCGACATATTTCTCTAATTTAAAAGTAAACTTGCCCTTTGATGTGATTAGTGCTTAACATTGGGTGAAAAATAAGCTGCTTTCTCGACGTAAGCATTAACAGCATTATTTTTTATCAACTCAATTTGAGTTGTTCTAAACTGCGAATCTTCTGTTATGAATCCAATTTACCGGATGAACTTTCCTGTGATCACGTCTATATATATAAATAGCATAGGCATGTTCAAAATGGTTTTTGATAGTTTATAACACATTTTTTAAATGTTTCGGGAATATATTAAGCTGTAACTCTGCAAGACCTATGTGCTAAAGTGCGGTTTCCCCTCGAATTGTTGATGCGAAATGTATTCTCGTTGGCCTTTACTCTGATGCCTTAGTCTTGTGTAATCCGGAACAGCTGTACTTATAAAACCGAATGCATGATGTAATGTAATATATTAACTTAATTACTATCACGTTTTTGATCGATGATTTTTATTTTCAAAATTGGAAAGCATGGCCTATTGATTCTCGAGTTTTCTATGTTTTCTCGTCTCTTCATGTTCTCTTTCTTGCGTAGTACAATTAGGTCTCGTGGATACTCGGTCAATCCGTTTTTCTCAAAAGTTTGTGACTGGTTTCAAAGATCACACGTGCTACGCAAGAATATAAACGCAGTTGATGTTTCAGTTATTCCACTATTTGACATTTTCCATTATTCGAAACTGCCTTAGTTTCACGAGAGTCCGTGTGATGTTTTCAAAGTTTCAACCATTATGCTTTTCCACGATTCTTTTACGCTAACTTTGAAGACTTTTAGAATGGCTCATATGTTTTGGATACAAAGGTCTGATGAATTAGTAGGCCATCTATTGTTGACTGTGGGCAATAGTCTCGAGGCACTGAGACCACGGTTAACTTATTTTCATATTTTGATATTTGAAACTTTGACATTTACGTACTGCTAGTATGAAAAACAAAAAAGTGGGGGTCACCGCATTAGTTTTTCCGCCACAACCAAGTAAACAGAGGGACCAATGACAAAGCTGCTGCGTGGGTTACTGATAAGTCAGTTCTGATTAAATCAGACTGGATCCTTTTTAAAAACGGATTCATGATTTTATCGCGCTGAACCAGTAATAATGTCTTACACACGGTTCTCGGACGGACAAAACCTGGGCGTAGCACGCGTGCCCTGCACGTTTTCGTGCAACAATGGCGCATCCAAATAGACAATGTAATTTCCATTAAAGTAGATACTTGAGTTTTTGTCCACACCTGGTGTCATGCAATTGTTACATCGTCAATGTATAGACTCAGGGATGCAAGTGCGTTTGAACTGAATACCTAAATTATTGGAAACTTTTCAAAAGTAATCTAGAAAATAGTGAAAACAATTCAAATAGCACAAGTCATGGGTTTTCGATGACTTCAGATAACTCAAATGTAGAGACTTAGCCTGATAATAAATTCCTTAGGTGCTGTCTAAATCAAGTTAAGCTGATACACTGCATACACGAAATTAAATTGTGAAAGATTTATCAACATCAGCATCAAGTACGATCTACTCAAAGTAACTTCCTTTTCAACCGTTTCATAAGTCCCAGCCTCATTTATAAAGAATAAAGGTGACATTTAGATAGAGCAATGGGTTTGTTTTCATTTCCATTGAAATATTTGCACAAATAGAATCCAGTGTCAGTGTCTTTTTGAACGCATTGGATTCCATACAACATTGAACAATAAAACAAATTGGTATTACTTCTATTCTTTAAAATTGATAAGCTTGTCCTGCCACTCTCCCGCGTGTCTTAATTATTTGTGACATCTCTTGGTAGATTTAGCAATTCATTCTCCATATTAAATCCTAGATGCGCCAGTGTTTTCAATAGATTTCACGTATGAGATCTGAGTTTGAGGACAGGTGGGTTGGATATTGTAACAAAGAATGAACTTCCTCGTCGACTACTTCACACTGACACTGACAACATACTTTATGTTTACTGGTCATGGCAAACATATTTTCACCTATGGTCGCCGTACGTCGATTTACTGGCCCTATTTTTAAATAACACCACTTTGGGATACACCTCAAACAGTGTTGGCTTTTTTAAGAAGACAACCCAACCCATCCTGTTTTAGACGTGCGTGATAGTGGAATTTGGGGGCTGGGAGGATGAGGTCACTTCCAGAATATTGAGCGCAGAGGGAGGTTCACCCGGCAAAATATACCTTGTGTTGGTCTAATTCAATCAATTGCAGTCAAAATCTTTCAAGTAAGGCTGCATAATATTGAAATTTTGTTGTAGCGTCAGCTGGACGGGACGATACTCCAAACAAAATCGTGATCGGAGCAGCCTGTGTTGCGATGGCTATGATCTCCACCATTGGTTAAGTCTTCGAAGACATTAGAGAGGGCCTCTGTGAAAACCTTCGTTTGATTTACAGCTGATTTACAGTTGTACCACAATTGTCGAAAACAGAAAAACGAAGTTCTCCAAAGTTAAAACAGTATGTCGAGAGTGTTGAGCAAAATGTACGAATTGATAATCTAACGTTTATTTTTATTCTTCTTCGACGGGGTTTTGCTTCTTTACTTGCCTGACATCCTTCCTTTGTATGATGTTCAATAGTTACGTGTTCGATGAACGTGTAAATTATGATTAGAATTTAGTGTTAAGTGTTTTTTTTGTTATTCCTCTAGTTGCTCTGATGATACTTGAAAGTTATTGCTGACTTCAGACCTGTGTACCATACGCAAAAAATGAGGATTCGTACGGAAATCAAGCCTCCAGTACGCAAGTACGCACGACCAGGCAAAAATACGCAAATTCAAAATTGATTATTAATTCGCTTGCTTCTCACAGATTTGTAGTCTAAACAGACGAGGAAGGAGATTTTAAAGTTAGAAATGAATAAAAGATATTGTAAAATCATTATTTTAGTTAGAAAGTTGAGCTACAAACTCGGAAAACTTCCTTGTTTCATTCTTGAAATAGCCTAATAATCGGCAAATCGCGAGGCCTCTTCTATCGGCATGTGTTTCACAGGCCTAACCTATAAGCAACGACTTCTGTGATTTGTGGATTGCTTACTTTGTCTAATTCCGGCTATTCACGGCTAAATACGTACTGTTGACAAAATGGCAAAGCACGTGTGGTCGCATGTTCCGAGCTGTCAAGAAAGTAGATTCAGAAAGAAGGGAACATCAGTTTTTGCGACGTTATTCCAAAAAATGACAAT
>NMRA01000791.1:0-18116 GCA_002633005.1 Phoronis australis
TCGGCATCAGGTGAATAGACAGATTTTCGTATCCATCGTCATACAGACATCTTTGTATGAATTCAAATATTCGTGCGCTCGTTTGAGAAATATGCTATAGCATTTGATTTTGCTTCGGCAACCAAGCCATGAAGTTTGTTATAAAAGGAAACTGCAGTTAAAAGTGGAGTGTAACCATAGATTAAATATTTTGAATGCATCACGGCACGTTGAAAACTTTTCGCTGGCGGCGCAAAGCGGCACCTGGCTTCTTCTATGGTCGATAAGAGAAGACGGCTCATTTCTCCCAGTTGCTAACGCCTGGTAGTGGCTTTGCTTCCAACAAAAAACGACAAAGAAGTGATTGTATTTCTTTCATATTCAGATAAACGATTTCATTGTTATGCGCCATCATATTTATATGTGAACGCATTATGCCGTCATCTCCGTCCGTTGATCCGTCCGTCCGTCCGTCCGTCCTTCCGGCGTCCGACGTCTGCTGCTCTATCTCCAAAACGCCTTGATGTATTTTCATGAAATTTTGATGATATGTTTCTTCTGTAAATGGAGCAGCATGAGCAAATTTTCGGACGGATCCGACTACCAGTGTGCCCCTAGTGGCAATTTTAGTTTTTTACGTATACCACTGTATCTTTAAAGGTCTAAAATGGATTTTTATAAAAATTGGTACATGTATATAAGGCACCTATTAGCGCGATGACACAATACCCATTTTTGGATGGATTTGACGTAGTTTGCGCCACCTAGTGGCCATTTTTACTGTTTTCGAGTCTGTTATTTGGCGTCCACTCGTCTATCAACCAAACCGCTTTCATGATAATTGTGAAAATTGGCATGTATGTTTTTACTATAAAGTGGACGGCTGACGGTGATTTTCAGACGAGTTTGAATAGTGGAGCGCCTCCTAGTGGCAGTTTTTTTGCGCTCATGGCTGTATCTCCTAAACCGTTTGCAGGATCTTTACTTAATTTAGCAAGTGTACATATGTGATGCTTACAACGGACGACGACGACTTTCGGACAGATTTGACTACTGGTGTGCCGCCTAGTGGCAATTTTTTACGTTTTCCAGTCTGTCTTCAAAGGTACTCAACAGATTTGCATAAAATTTTGAATAAGGATTCTATTGGTGAAATGACGCTATCATCCTGTTTTTGGATGGAATCGAGGTGTTTTTGCGCCACCTAGTGGCCATTTTTTGGTGTTTCAACTCTTGTTTTTGGCGTCCACCTCTGTATCAATCAAATCATTCGGGGATGGTTTTGAACATTGGCGCATAAGTTGTCAGAGTGAAAAGGACGTTTGATGATGGCGACTGACAACTGTGGCGCCTCGTAGTGGTAGTTTCGTTTTGTTTTGCGACCATAGCTGTATCTCTGAAACCCACTGCAAGATCTTTTTTAAATTTATTAAGTGGATTTATATGAGATAACAGACGACTTCCAGGCGGATCGAACGGTCGCTGTGCCCACAAGTGGCAATTTGTTATTTTTCTGTTTTCCTTTGTTTCTCTGAAGTTCCTTGACATATTTTTATGAAATATGGCATGTGCCCGTTTTTGGATGGTTGTACGTTTTTGTGCCATCTATTGGCCATTTTTATAATACAAATATATAACCCTAAAAGCTCACCATTTCCGATGCATTCGTGGACGCATTTCAATGCTCCGCGTTGCTCTTGATCAATTCTTTGTACACTTGAATAGGCGGGAACCTGCATTTCAATGGGTGCCGCACAGAGGACGGGAGTGAATTGCACTCCTCTTACATAGGACAATATTTTGCATTAGACTTTAAAAAATGTGTTATCCATGCATAGTGGACACAGCGCTGGCAGATCAAAAGAAGCTGGAATTAGTCAGTGTTTTAACTCGGTTTTTAATTTACTTTTCTAGAGAGTAAACCACAATGACATGTGATCGGAATTTCATGTCAAAAATGAATCAAAATAAAACATTCCATGAATAGTTCTGTGTAAATGGGTCACAGGTGACTACAGTGGAAAGTCTCTGGTTTCGGTTGCATAAAACAGAGAACAAAACTTTATAGGGATTACGTACATGTATTCGATCCCATTTTTGGCAACCTGAGCTTAAGGCTTGGCGATTTCGTTTCAATGTGGAAAACATTTTAATAAACAAAAACAGAAGTACTTGAATGACTTAAAATATGATTCCCTCTTTGATACACCTGACGCTATGCACGAGGGCGTGTTCTGCATAAATAGATCTTACTAAAACAAACACATAACAATTTAAGGGCCTAATCTATTCAACCTCCAGCCCTTGACCAAATAGATTCGAATATTGTATTACATGTATGTCATTAGAATTGTGCATTCTAAACCTAAGGCCTTAGACTGATGTCAAGAAGAAGGTAGATGTTGTGAAGATACTAAACCATATCTAATGTAATTGATTACTCTTTTGGGCAAAAGCAAACATTCGTAAAACATCACAACATAAACTGCTGCCCTTGGAGTGCCGGTGGTAATAAATATGAAATTAATGAATTTCAAGATGATTTTCATTGAAAAGAGTTCAACAGTAACAGATGAAGTATTTTACATTGTCATAAGCAAATAAATCAAACAGCCAATAACCTGTTTGCTCCACGAGTTCGTTTGTACATATCTTATGGTAAGTTTTCACATTACAGCAAGAAGTCACCCAAAATCCTTCTTATTTGTGGTTTCTGCTTAAAATTATTTTCTACGCTACAACAACATATCGCTCGTTTTGGTTGATTTTAGATTGCACTCGTCTTGTTCCTAGACAATCCCTCTACTGCTTATTTAAAAACGCCACAGCATAAAGTAAACGCATTTTGACATTTGATAGCATGATTGCTAGAAACAACTGGATTTGGAAAGCTACGAAATAAAAGATTTGGCTGCTTCCACCAAGAATCATTGCAGTTTATACCTGCGCAATACTGCACACGAGCATTGACATTTGCGGACGACCGCAGCTTTTCTCGCAGCACGGCCTTAGGACAATACTGCCCGCTACAGGAAAAGTCGTGACGCATATCGGAGTATTAAATCTATGCTGTAACTCTGTAGTCACACGTACATGTACACAGTAAGTTTACTCACCGTTTCAATGAAACTAGCAGAAATTATCGGGATGGAACGTTGTGGAATTCTACTGGTTGAAAATCGTCGAGCGCTGTCAATCGAGTCATTTTAGTCATCAGGAGTTTAGCTGCCGACCCAAGAAAGTTTTTGGAAACAGACTAAAACTATTTCGCACTTTTCAGATACCGAATTACGGCTGTCAAGGTTCAAGGACGCGGCGATAACAACTATCACTTAAATACGTACACACTTAAGTACAGTAACAATGGCCGCTACTGGGGTCTGTACCTGGACAGGACGAGAGATTCAACGGTGAGTTGATAGAATTTGTTCTTGTCTGATTTTGCAGTGTATGTAAGCAAATCTATCCCTGTGCTGGATGGGAATAGTTGTACGACTTGCTAAGATACAAAACAGAATTTGTTTGAAATCATTTAGTTTTGAAGGATGGATATAATACTGAACCACTTCCCGGAATACAACACAGCTCCCGAACTGATTCATGTGGTCGCAAAATCGGCAAATTTTATCCAACAACAGGGGACGCGCACATGTAACTTTGTTAAAGTTCACAATGTGTACATGTACGCAGTTAAAGTTTACACTATGTGTGACGCTAAGATATGTCCAATTTGTGCCAACTAATTGAATTCACACGAAACTTTCAAATACTATGCTTTTTACACGGTTCTCCAAAAGGTTGTTACTAATTGTTTTTAACTGTTTCACTTTTGTATGACATGATTTTTAAGAAGTTAAAATGCACAAACAAAAACGAAACGATAATCTGCTGTCAATGTTTTTGAGATTTTTTCTTGAACAATTATATCATGAAAAATGGTCATAGTTATTGATCCTGCTCTTTTGCTATGAATTTACCTTTCATTTTTGCTAAATGTGCCCTAAACATCAAAATCACGTTTTCTTATTATTGACAGATTGGTATCAAATCAAAAGTCAAATTTTATCGAATTTCTGCTTTCAGGAAATATATACTTATGCTGAGTTAAAGACATCTCAAACCTTATTCACAAAAATCGGCCGTGTTTACAATATTTGACATAGGTCTGGCAAAATACCTTATCTTCATGCTCGAGTTCCTTCAAATACGAAATATATTACGTGTAGCCAAAAAAGATTTAGTAGAACCATCTTCAACAAGTGATAATTTTTTATACTAGACAAAGCTCAAAGGCTATGGAGCTGTCACTCAAATCGAATCTCTCGCCTTGCATGTGCACTTCCCACAATGTGAACACTCCTTTCATTCAATAAATCGCCATAAGATTGACAAGTTATACAAACGGGTGAGAAACAACACGACCGCCGGTCCTCAAATCCCACCGACTCACCACAAAACAGCACCTACGGGGAATCAATTGGAACCAACGCACCTAAAAACATGACCGCCCCACCACTAAACAGGACCGGCGGAGACAGTACATGACCGCCAGGGATTGAAATTTGACCCCCCACCGATCAATTATGATGACATATAAACAATAGAAAGAAGGTCGACATTTAGAATTAATAAATCTTTCTAAAAAGCAACCATGTCGCGCATTTGTAGCTAAATAATTATGATTTTATCCACGGTTCTAGTTTTAGAAGAGAGTGAAACTCATTTTTTTCCAATTTGATGTTTAAGAAGTCGAAAAACGTTACCTTGTCCTCGGGTAAAGTGTCGTCATAACTAGCGTTGGTGCAAAGCTGTAAACTAAATACACACCTTTTTGCCAAAGTGGGTAAAAAAATTACAAAATAAAATTTGACACAAAATTAGTGTCATTAAAAACGACAACTTTACTTGGTTCGGCGGTCCCGTCTGATTCCCGTAAGTCCATATTTGTGGTGAGTCGGTCCAATTTGGAAAACTGGCGGTCATGTTTTGGGTCCGGCGGTTATGTTGTTTCTCAACCGTGATACCGTCGCTGCACGGCTTCTGATATCACAAACGCGTAGCAACTTATAAAAATAGATAAATGCGCACCCAAAACTCATTCGTTTTACCGGTAATGAGACGTTTCGATCTCGTGGTCACGGCGCACTCTTTAAGCACAGATACTCTATTCCTATTTTTATTTCGGTGTTGACTTCTTTCAGTCTCCGCGGCACGTGTTTCGACATGTTTTGTGTACCACGATTTACTGTTGACCTGTTTTAATATGTCAAGAGATGAACTCCACTGATCTAATTTCTATCGATGTAATGTAACTCAAATTACAAAAAGTGACAATCGAGTTAATCACGCACTGGCACTTTAATTGAAAGTACGATTGACTTTGAAATGCGTGTAGCTAACAAGGTTAAAAGACGCATGGGTAATATTCAGACCAAAAACAAGTTTTAAAGGAGCATGCCACCTAAAAACAACCTAATTTTTATCAATTAAGATCGAGTAGTTCTACTCCATAACGGCACGTACGGTTGCATTACCTGACACCTGACGGCAGACGGAGGTGTTGAAATTCTCCAATGACGTCATCGGTTTCACGCAGTCTGTTCAGCAGTTCACAACACGGGTTACTGGTGTCAGCTTATCGCATGAAATCATCGTTTAACACCAATAAATCATCAAATGTCGATGTAAAACCCTTAACAATACACCGAGTTCTTATCAAAACGTGTTGTTTTATTTCGCTCTACGGAATTATTGGTATTTGGACACACCGTAGCCTACAAAGTTCGGTAGGCCAATAAGGTCCGTAGCAGGAGTTTGGGGTCTGCTCGGAGATAATTTCGAAGTATTTTCCGTGAGATACAGACAGGAGAACCTAGATCTGTGTTGTTTAGACTCGTGATATTTTGAGTTAGTAAACACAAAACACTTATCCTGGCCAGTGGCTCGGAGCTCGATCAGGCCCGTCGCGACCGCCCTGATTGACTCGTGATCCCGGCCGGTGGCTCGGAAACTGATCAGACATCTCGAACATAAACCAGCCAAAGTTAAGTGGAAACTAAACATCCAGTCGAGAAAATACTATACTAGTGAACCAAAGTAATATGCACGTGATTTTGTTGGTGAATTAGCCACGAAATTGCAAATCTACTTACTCGTCGGGGGCCGCGAATTCAGGTTCCGCTTTGGCCACAGCACCGCCAGGGCAGAAGTTGTACATTGGCAATCATTATTTGAGTAATGCAAATGTAAATAAAGATTCCCCTAACACGTGGCTGTGGGATGGTAATCGAGTTGTTCACAACAGCTCCTTCCAGCAAACACTAAATTAGAATGAGCTCACACGGCCTCGGTGTCCCGTCAATTAATTTTATTGCACCGAAACCCGGTAACGCAGTGATTTATTCATTGCTGGCTTTTCAAATCATTTCAAATCATGAACACTCCAAAGGCATTAAAAATTGCCTCTAATGAGACAAACTTTGTTTCAAGGGTGAGAATAATTCATTTTGAAACAGAACGCTCAGAAATAAACGCCAATATGGCAACCGTCGCAATCCCGACTTAGGATGAGCTAGAGCTCATCAGTCCCGACTTCGCAGGTGGATCGTTAAGTTTTACAGGCTATCAATTCGAACAGGAATACAAAGATGAAGAAATTCTAGAGAGGCGCCGTGAACAAGCTCAGACAACGGAACGTATGAAGTGATTTGGTAAGCAGGCATTCGTCAGGCACTGCCGACGTCTGCAGTCCACAGACACGGAGATGTCTCACGGCGACTCATACTTGCTACTTACAGCGTACATTTCATTCTTCACTACCATGAGCCACTTTCTAAGCATTTCGGACTCTCGAGGAAGTAAAAAAACGATATACCCGCTTTCCTCGCAGCTGCTTAGTTCGGACAAGCGGGAACGATGCACCGCAACATAGCGGCATTCACTCTGCATATGAACCACTGACGTCGCGAGCGTCGTTTCTCACCTTCCTCACAGGTTAACGCGACACCTCTTGGCAAGGTAAGGTCGACCGTATGCGAGACGATTTGGATGTAGACCGATTAAGACGGCAAAAAAGACTAATTAAATCGGGTGGCATTCTCCTTTAAGAGTCTAGTGGTTAATAGAAAAACCATCTGATTTTCACGACTCATAAGGTTAGCGGCTTTTTATAGCTTTGGCAATAATTTAAACTTAGGAACACGAAAAAGGATCGGTGAATTTCAAAGAAGGTTTCCCATTTTATTATTTACTCACGAATCCATTTCTCTTTTAAACTCCTAATTTTAATACCATAAGACGAACGAATGCGACTTCTAGTTTTCAAAAATACTTTACGTTTTGCGAGTTAATTCGGCATAGAAACAAACCCAGCGTTTTGTCAATTTCTCATTTAAAAAGGATTTCATTAAAATCGGGCGAGCGTTTATTTCGCTATGAATGTACCTTTCCTAGAAATGAAATTTTGACTTAAAAATGTAGTAACGTAATTGGGATGGCACATACATATGAAACATGTTTTTATAATCTCTGATCTTTTTCCTTCATAAAATACATACTTTTGCTAGTTGAAATAGCCTTGCTTTATATATGTATGAATTAGAATGGACTCTAAATAAGGTTTGAGATATCCTTAAATTCTATACCTTTGTAGATATTTTGCTAAAAGAAAAAAATCCTGCATAACTTTAATATCAGATACAATTTGCTTTATAGTCATTACTGGCCGGTCAAGGCAGTGTTAGCACAACGCTCAATCCTTCACTGGAAACCAGATTTGTTAGAATTGTTCCCAGGACTTGGACACCACAAACAGTCGCCTGTCTCCGTTTTGAACTCTACGGATGCCCAGAGCAATAACTGTCGTTCTGTTGGTGAAGGAACATGCGTGGCATTTTGACTAGCTCATTGATTCTAGACAATAGTAAAATCACATTGTACATGTATTATTGGAATTTACTTTATGAATATATTATTGACTGAAGCGATAACATAACTGATCATGTGGCCCTCGTTACGGATACGCAGAGGTAAAAGACTGAACGTCAAGGTCTTGTCAATGAGGACATGTTTTTGAATCAGTCGATGATTGTTTTGTACAAAAGACAAGTGCAAGAATGCAGTGTACATTTCTGCTATAAAGTTTGTCATCATTCGAGACCAGCGACACAGAACGCAAAAGCGAATCACATTTGACGATATGAACTCGTAAATATTACTCAATATAATCTTTGGATCATAGCCTAGTTTTCTCCTGAGGCCCAAAGTACTGTCTATTCTTTCTGGATAATGGTTTTTGTCTAATTCAGTTACATATGTTAAACATCTGAGGTTTCAAGTTTCTCCAGAAAAGGGAACAGTTCTTATTATGCTGGTTCCGTGACTTTCACTCATCATATTTAATTAATGCAATTCCTCTCATCGTTGGACAATTTTTTTCATTCGAAGTTGTTGAAACTTATTTCCTTGAGAAGAACACAAAAACAGCTTTTTCGCGTCTGTAGAAGAGCGAATTTGAAACTTTGAAGCGGAAAGCCATTACTATTGGATACCTGAGACTAATATGTTACAACTGGCTCCCGCTCAGGGATGGGGCTCAAAACCTGAAGTTCTGAGGCCAGGAAACGCTAATCGTTCCCGACCGTTAACTGAGAAAAATTCGGATAAATAACTCCTCTCAGGAGAAAACTTGGCACTGTTTGATGAGGTTTGGTAGATCATGGAACATGTTTTTTAAAGATATCACAGAGNGAGAGAGAGAGGGAGCGAGTGAGAGAGAGAGGGAGCGAGTGAGAGAGAGAGGGAGCGAGTGAGAGAGAGAGGGAGCGAGTGAGAGAGAGAGGGAGCGAGTGAGAGAGAGAGGGAGCGAGTGAGAGAGAGAGGGAGCGAGTGAGAGAGAGAGGGAGCGAGTGAGAGAGAGAGGGAGCGAGTGAGAGAGAGAGGGAGCGAGTGAGAGAGAGAGGGAGCGAGTGAGAGAGAGAGGGAGCGAGTGAGAGAGAGAGGGAGCGAGTGAGAGAGAGAGGGAGCGAGTGAGAGAGAGAGGGAGCGAGTGAGAGAGAGAGGGAGCGAGTGAGAGAGAGAGGGAGCGAGTGAGAGAGAGAGGGAGCGAGTGAGAGAGAGAGGGAGCGAGTGAGAGAGAGAGGGAGCGAGTGAGAGAGAGAGGGAGCGAGTGAGAGAGAGAGGGAGCGAGTGAGAGAGAGAGGGAGCGAGTGAGAGAGAGAGGGAGCGAGTGAGAGAGAGAGGGAGCGAGTGAGAGAGAGAGGGAGCGAGTGAGAGAGAGAGGGAGCGAGTGAGAGAGAGAGGGAGCGAGTGAGAGAGAGAGGGAGCGAGTGAGAGAGAGAGGGAGCGAGTGAGAGAGAGAGGGAGCGAGTGAGAGAGAGAGGGAGCGAGTGAGAGAGAGAGGGAGCGAGTGAGAGAGAGAGGGAGCGAGTGAGAGAGAGAGGGAGCGAGTGAGAGAGAGAGGGAGCGAGTGAGAGAGAGAGGGAGCGAGTGAGAGAGAGAGGGAGCGAGTGAGAGAGAAAGAGGGAGAGAGGAGGGAGTGAGCGAGGGGGATGGAGGGAGCCGGTGGTAGGGAGGGGTAGTAGTAAAGTAATGATTTAACACTTTTATTGCTTGCTGAAAAATAGTAACTTCCTATAATATGGGAGTACTAGTTGATAGGTCTACAGTCTATGCACTATGGAGTTCTTTGCCACACTGACTGGAGAGTCTGAATGAGTCATATCTGAGACACGTATCTTTAATGTTCCTGGTCGGCACACCTTTTAATGGTATGTGGTCGGCACACCAACCTCCCCCCGTTCATCAGTTGTTAGTGCGGAAATCGAGTTGGTGGTAGAACGGGACGATCGCTGCAGCACCTCAAAATGTTCATGGTGACATGCAAAGTTGCACAAGGTATGTGTTGCCTCAGAACCTTTCGCAAGCGGTGGGCTTTCCAGAGCTGACCATCTGAAAGGCGATACGTCCAGTTGCCGATACAGTCGACAACTTTTAGAGGCGTTGACCACGGTGATGATCCTTTGGGAGTACGCGGTTTCTTCACGCGGACGGAATCGCCAGTTTCGTAAGGTCCTCTGTGTGTCACTGGCGTAGGCTTCGGTCGAACAGACTCTCGTCTCCGCGGAAAACACCGGGACTCGCTCTCTTCTACGAGGAGTTCGAACGACCTCGTAGGCAAGTCGAAATTTGCGTTTCAGGACGCGTTCAGCGGACCTGTTATCATTCAGTGGCGGAGCAGATGTAGCATGAAAGTGAGCAAGTAAATTCTCTAGGTGTTTGTCCCACGGGATATGTTTGCACTCTTGATTTGTATGCTACTCTTCAAGTTAGGGCTGAAAATTTCAATCTTGCCGTTTTGTGGTGGGTTGTGGGCTGCAATATCTTCGTGGAAAATGTCCATGTTACGCAGAAATACCTGGTTCGTGGTCAGATACAAGTATATCGAGGTTGTCAACAGTCGAAAAAAAAAATTCCTCAACCAGCGGATTACGGCAAAAGTCGTCACCCGTGCTGAGGATGGAGGGGAATGATAAATGGTAGTCAATGGCAGCTTGTACAAAGGGATTGTTCGGATTTGCAGTGGCAAAAGGTCCCGTGATGTCGATGCCGATATTTTTCCAGGCTGGGTTGGTGGTGGTATGGGAATCGAGGGTACGTGGTACGCTGGAGAAGATTTATTTGAATCTTGGCACGGAGCACAGTATGACACCGTGCGTTTTCTGTCGTGCTGGTCTGACTCGGCGTTGACGTACATGTTAGTGCTGAGTGGTCTATCTGTACGTATGGAGAAGTGACGTCCAAGTAAGAACTTCTCCCAGCACTCAGAGAAGTGAACGACAGCAAGACCTTCACGCTCATTCATTGCATAGGATTGCTGGGGCTCTTCCAGCGTTTTTTCTGCCAAATAGAATGGGCACTTCCCTTCCGTTTTGAATTTGCGACAGAACAGCACCAAGGCCGATATCAGATGCGTCAGTAGAGAGGACAATGTCGCATGCAGGATTGAAAAGATGTAGTTCTAGGTTCTGACACAGCATGGATTTCAGTATGTCAAATGCTTGTTGACACTACATGTATGTAGATCATGCAAGCATTACAATTTTCGTGTGAGGCCACGCAGTGGCCCAGAAATTTCAGCAATATGGTCCTTTCTAGTTGTTGAGTAAACCTAGGAATCGTTGCACGTACTTCAGAGACTTCGGAAAAGGTGCATTACAGAGAGCGTTATGGTTTGCAGAGTCGGGTTCCACATTGCTGTGGGAAACGATGTAAGCTAAGTACGCTAACTCTTCGACACCGATGATGCATTTCTTTGGGTATACATGTACACGAAGGATATTTTCACTCAACCGTTGTACTCGATTGTCGAGATAGTGGTACAGTTCGCCCCACGTATGACACATTACCACAATATAGGGCTTGTGCCCGATGAGGGCCTCCGACACTGATGTTGGAGATGATGTACTGAAAAACAGCGGCGCTGTCTGTAAGACCCATAGGTAGGCGGTTGTAAGCATACAACCCCTTGGGTGTAATTGTTGCAGTAAACAGACTACTCTCAGCGTTGACAAACGTATTAAAGAAATCCCACCAAATTTTAAGTTTAGTATAATATTTGCCGCCTTGCAAATCCTGGATGTCATCTCTGTAGACGGGAACGGGAAATCGATACGGTATCTCTTAGGGAGTCAGGCCTGTCAGGTCAGTAGTAATACGGGCGGAACTATCCGGTTTATCCACAGTTACCAGCGGTTGTTGCCACAAGGGTCGTTTATGTGACTGGATTTTGGACCATATTTCCTGTTCTTCGATTTCGAGTTAAGCGCTACAGCAGTTCGTAAGCTTACATAATGCACGAATATTTACCGAAATACCCTCTGAAATGTAGGAGGAGTTAGAAGTTCGCACGGAAAACGGCATTCCATACAAGACAACATGAGAATCAAGAAAAAAACAACATTAAGAAAAATGCAGTCAAATGCCAAAATGTTGTCGATATGCTCTACAAAAATCCGTTTACATGAAAAGTTTCGTAAAACTATCCTAAGGAATATAAAAGGAGTTTTGCACAGAAGTGCATACTTTTTATGGATGCACAAATTTATTTATATGTGGGTGCATAATGCCGCATCCCTGTCCGTCCGTCAGGCGCCGGTGTCTGTTGCTTTATCTGCAGTCACGGACACGTTTCAACGTTCAGACTTGCTATTGTATGAAACTTTGATCGAGATTCTCAGTAACCACAGAAAATCGGTTTCCCAAACGGGGAGGGTGGGAAAGTCAAGAACCGGCCAACATTTAAGAGAACTTTGTCGAATCGCAATGCCGACGATGTGCCGACGGTACGCCACATCCCATTTAAGAGTGTTTTTAAAAGTTTGATCGAAATCCCCAGAAATTTAAGGAGTTGCCCACTAGTGCAATGTCACACGTTGCGAAATCTTCCATTATAGTGTATCCGCCTTTTCGCTTCGGTGGAGAAGGGACACCGCTGTCTTCCCCTTTAGCCGGCGACACAGGGACACACGCGCACGCACGCAACACACGGAAAGACACAGGGAGGGTACCCACAGATGGGGGTCTGTCCTTAGTATATCTCGATAATTTTCCCAATTAACCGACAGCAGGGACATACGGTCGGTTGAAACTGCAGACGGAATGTATCAGGTACCATTTTTACTTCCCTTATGCCTTAGTCGGGAACACGGCAGAGAAACCACCCTTCCGCGGGGATAACATAGAACAACGAGTAAAATGGTTACAATAAACCGATGTATGAATGAATAAAATTGTCAATTTAATTGAATATATACGAGCTGCCGCAGTCAACCATTTTCACCGCCTGTGCACTGTCCAATTCCGTGATTTCCTAATTTGAATTTTCAATGAACATCGATGTTGCCCTCAGGCTTAAATTTTGTGGTATTTAAATTCTTTTGGCATGGACAGCAGCTGAAGTGATTGTTTTATGTTATGTTTATAGTAATGGCATCATGTGCTCGGTGAAAATCTAAATATCCCATCTCCGACGTAACTTTGAAGGGAAATCTTACACAAAAGGCAAAAGGCATTTAAAGGTCCCCAGAACAAATCCCGTTTTTCTTGCTGATGCCCGCACCAACCAGCGAATCAAATAACCTAACATAGTTATAAACAACTTAATCAGGAACAGACCCGCACTCGAATAGCTTTGTGGTCCAGGGTCACTGTTTTACATGTATATCTCAGTCAGTTAACTTAAAAACCCAGGATGCCATGGAAGGTGTTTTTGGTTGCTGGTTTACTGCACATCTGTACCTCTGTGGAACTTTACGAAGACGTAAGTACCCTAAGATTCTATGCGCACATTTTACATTAACGTCGTTGTTGATCGCTGAATGCAATGGTAGTTCAACACGCTCAGAGATTTGCAGCAATTTGTAAAATGCTAGGTTAGCAAGTCACTGATTCAGTGATTATCAGGACTGATGTTTTGTTCAGGACAAATAATGACGCAGTTGTAACGCCAATGTTCGCAGGTTATGGATGCAAGCATTGTTACTATTAGTAGAGCTTTAGTTGCTTTTAAAGTTTCCCGTTTCTTGTGGTGTGGAGTCGCATAACCGCAGATGAATCTTTGGGCAACTGTTTGCCGACTTGCTTTTTTCGCATATACATTTCTGAATCTTCGACTCACTTTGTCACTGTCTTGTTTTTGCAGTTGTTTTGTTTCGTGATCTTGTGCGTCATACTTCTCTTTCAGACAAATAAGAGTATATCTGTTTAAGCAGTGAAATAGTGAACACAAAATACCTCAACTTTTACACAGGAAGTGAAATTGTAAATACAAACAGAGTGTCCCAAAAAGTAGACTTCAACTGACAATAACTGTGGATTTTAGGAACACGATTACTGGTTTGAATTCACACAGAGGTGACTGAACTTGAAAAGCAATTTACTTTTACTGTTTTAAATTCGCTTTAAATTGTTGGAATACAAACATACTAGGGGAGATTTTGCGGGGTTTTACAAAGATTTAAATATTTTCACCAAAACGTGTTTATTTTATCAATAAAAAGGTCTTGCGTCTGAATGCGATCACACTATAAATTTTAGGAAGAAGTGTGAGCGTCACCTGTGTTTCCCAGTGTGCGACCAACATAAACAAATGCTTTACGTCAAGACCTGCATTTAGCTCGTGTAGAGGTGAATGTCCTAACTCTCAAGAACGTAAACATTTACACTCCACTAATGTCACGACCAGGTTGCGTAATTGACTGTTGAGCAACTGGTAGTGCGATCAGATACAAGGTCATCCGGGATTTCCCAGCAAGAGGATCCAGAAACTGAAATGGCGTGGAACTCAACAATCTTTCGGGTTCCTTGCGTAAACATCATTAACAGTTTTTTGATTTGTGAATCCCCCCTGAGCTCACAGATAAAATATAAAACCTTAGAAATGTGCCTGTTCTTTTCACGTTCAGTTTCTACTCACTTGCTATAGTCACAATGGCACTGCCTTTGCTCTTGTACAACTTTCGTTCATTCGTTTTGTCTTTGTTTACTCTCTCACTCGCTCTAGCAGTTCTCCATCGCCCTCCTTATAACCAGTGCTGTAGTGGAGCGTAGGAGCACGTGGGCGCAGCCAACCACCTTTTGGCATTTGAACGTAGCGCCTACGCACCGCGTGTTACGTTCAGTGCTCAAGGTGATACGGTGGGTTTTGGGCACTTACTTACCTCTAATTTTACCACTACAGCACTGGCTATGACAAAAATTATTCAACACCGCTAATTAGAATTTTATTGACAATTCTGTCTGACAATTCTGTCTGTTTCATCCATGCAGTATTAGCACGCACTACAGCGGCAGCCCTTCATTGGAATGGAATATAAAATCAGTAATTTATAAGTCATGAGACTGCACAATGCTGATAGCCTATTGCAGAGAGCGTTAACATGCATTGCCCTATATCAGAGTTATTGGTGAAAAGCGTTCCACGTTTCTTGTGGTTTGAAAACTGTCCCGTTCGTCCGGAAGACAGTATTTGAGCGCACAGCTCATTTTAAGTCAATAATGTTTATGGTGAAATTAATTTCGCCATCGGACTTGCCTAATTGTGACGATCAGGAGACCTCTGAGATAGAACATGGATCCGCGTTCAGCGGTGAAAGAAGAATACAGCTCTTTATCCTGGTTTGCAATGGAACTTGCACTCTGTTGAGGAGAGTTTAGTTCACACTCGGTAAAAACACTGTAATTGTCCGTATTTACAATCCAGGGTAATCTTTCGAAGCTGGAGAAAACGATGGAATTNACCAAAACGTGTTTATTTTATCAATAAAAAGGTCTTGCGTCTGAATGCGATCACACTATAAATTTTAGGAAGAAGTGTGAGCGTGACCTGTGTTTCCCAGTGTGCGACCAACATAAACAAATGCTTTACGTCAAGACCTGCATTTAGCTCGTGTAGAGGTGAATGTCCTAATTCTCAAGAACGTAAACATTTACACTCCACTAATGTCACGACCAGGTTGCGTAATTGACGGTTGAGCAACTGGTAGTGCGATTAGATACAACGTCGTCCAGGATTGCCAGCAAGAGGATCCAGAAACTGAAATGGCGTGGAACTCAACAATCTTTCGGCGTTCTTGCGTAAACATCATTAACAGTTTTTTGATATGTGAATCCCCCCTGAGCTCACAGATAAAATATAAAACCTTATAAATGTGCCTGTTCTTTTCACGTTCAGTTTCTACTCACTTGCTATAGTCACAATGGCACTGCCTTTGCTCTTGTACAACTTTCGTTCGTGGGCGTAGCCAACCACCTTTTGGCATTTGAACGTAGCGCCTACGCACCGCGTGTTACGTTCAGTGCTCAAGGTGATACGGTGGGTTTTGGACACTTACTTACCTCTAATTTTACCACTACAGCACTGGCTATGACAAAAATTATTCAACACCGCTAATTTCAATCACAAGGGACGGTGGTGTTGTCGAAAGGCGAAGGTAAAGAATGAGTATACGCACGCGCTTAGCGGCGTTCAAACTGAGGTCACAATTAGAATTTTATTGACAATTCTGTCTGACAATTCTGTCTGACAATTCTGTCTGTTTCATCCATGCAGTATTAGCACGCACTACAGCGGCAGCCCTTCATTGGAATGGAATATAAAATCAGTAATTTATAAGTCATGAGACTGCACAATGCTGATAGCCTATTGCAGAGAGCGTTAACATGCATTGCCCTATATCAGAGTTATTGGTGAAAAGCGTTCCACGTTTCTTGTGGTTTGAAAACTGTCCCGTTCGTCCGGAAGACAGTATTTGAGCGCACAGCTCATTTTAAGTCAATAATGTTTATGGTGAAATTAATTTCGCCATCGGACTTGCCTAATTGTGACGATCAGGAGACCTCTGAGATAGAACATGGATCCGCGTTCAGCGGTGAAAGAAGAATACAGATCTTTATCCTGGTTTGCAATGGAACTTGCACTCTGTTGAGGAGAGTTTAGTTCACACTCGGTAAAAACACTGTAATTGTCCGTATTTACAATCCAGGGTAATCTTTCGAACCTGGAGAAAACGTTGGAATTTAGACAAAATTATACGTTTTGCAGTTGTTATTTTGCATTGAGAGTGTGAAACGTGAACACGTTCTCTTTGGTATCAGATGTTGTTGCCTGATCAAACGTGGTAAACATGTAGCAGTGCAAAATTATAGAATTCCACCGATTCGATTCGATCGTATAATGCCACGTAAAAAATAACATGTTTATTTTCTCCATCGGGGCCTAAAATAAGACGTCCATACATATGTTTATTTTTTATTTCAAATTTTTCTGTTTCCAGTCGTCAGTAAAAATCATTTGCTGCACGTGAAAGTACTCTCACGAAAAAACACCGTCTGAGAATGTTCCAAGTAATTACGACCAGGAACATGTTTGCTTACAACAAGGGCTAATTTTCATGTGTATAACATGACGTTAGCCTATTTTGGTCTTTCAGCGGACGTAGACTCGTACGACAGGCCTCTCCGAGAGGCTATATGGCACAACTTTCGACAACGTCATATCATAAAAAATAAAAATGAAACGTGCTCCCTGCGCCAATTTCCGTAAGATCCTCGGACGTTACACATTATTTTATCTGGCAAAATAGGTTGCCTTTCATTCACTTGAATTGTTACGAAGGAATGGATTCTGTACACCAATATGCGTTCGCAAACACATTGAGATAAATATAAGAGCGGTTTGGAAGCCCCCTTAGACCATGCCGAGACCGCGGTCGTCAGTGAGTGTTTTGGACTGAGTGTACAAGTTAGCAGTCTGCTGTCACCGGGTAACCCAACCAACACTCCCGTACTGTTAATAACCTGTAATTTCCAGAGGTTCACCTAGTTACGATTTTTTTGTCATGCAATGTACTGGAGACAAAAGTTCAGGCTCACACAGCTGGTGCATTCATTGATGTAAAGCCGTAAACTTGTACTAGAGACGATCGACTGTATGTCTCCAACAGAAATGACGTCAATAACTTAGAAATGGAGGTTGTCACTCCCATATCCTTGGCCAAATGGGTGAACGTTGCGCACGTAAATTGCGTGCGTAATTTAATTCTTGTTAGTTTCGTAAATTGATCAATGTGGGCCTAAAATAACTTTAAGCAGCGTGAATCAATTATTTGTGGCGTAAATTAAATTTTAACGGCATAAATGAATTATTTGTGCCCCAAATTAACTTTTAATTGCGTAAATTAATTATTTACGATGCGTTTAACCATTTGGCCAACGATAAATTTACGCGTAAAAATTACCTGAAACACTGTTGTTGTGTGCTGCTTCTCCAAGTGCTGTCATCAGCCAGAATGCATCCTCATCGATAATTTCGACCCCTAATCTAGAATCATCTCGGATGCCGGGTCCCCGAAGTTGATCAGGCTTCGGTCATCACTTGGAGTGCCACCTGTTGTCTCGCTGTAACCATAACCACGACGACGCCTCTTCAGCAGATCTCGTCACTGACTGCACCAAATTCTTCCTCGACACTGTGCTGATACCTAGGAACTTCATCAACCTCCACATGCTGCTCCCGATGAAACCTCTGCATCCTACTTCGACTGGCATACAAAAACACTTCCAACCAGCTACTGAACAAT
>NMRA01000791.1:23206-68472 GCA_002633005.1 Phoronis australis
AAAAAAATCAACTACCACTAACTACAAACTATAAATACACTACATATGCAAACGAATCACGATATATTACTAATAAAACAAAAATAATGAAGACTTTTCGAGCAAGCCATAGCACATTCAGTTACAAGGAAAAAATGGCGGCGTTCAGGACAAGTTCCTGAACTGATGAGCCGGAAATGTGGGTACGGAAATAACCGATGACAACCGGTAATCATACGCTCAGAGAGAAGGGTCAAATACTGTTCAAAAATCGCTTTTGGCAAGAAAGGCGAAAAGAATATAAAGAAAGGGTGTCGAAAATAAGAATTTATGTAGTAAGTATTTTCGGATACTGGAACCACATGGGCAGTTTGCAAGAAGGACTTTAAATCTATACTTTTGAAACTGAAATAATGAGGCATAAAAATGCACTAAGTTGAATAGAAGTTCACGTATTCATCTCCAAATATCCTTCAACCCTCATTTGCAGCTTTTTCATAAAAATTCTTCAATGTCGTTACGATAAACGCTTTTCTTTTGCGTTGTTTTTTTGCAAAGATCAGCTAAGCTAATAACCCTCGACTTCCCCGGCTGTTTAAAATTAGATACTCGATCCGTTTCACGTCACTTTTGTACAAGTCCCGCTGTAGTCAAGAGGCCCTAATGTGGGAGTATGCAATTGACCTATCGCCAGGATTACGACTGACAGCTTAACTGACCAATCAGAATGCAACAATCTTGACACAACTTCGTCTGCGTTTCCAAGCCGCCAAACAATACGTTGTCGTGTAAAATTTATTTTAGTCTATAGCTCAAGAAATTGCGTGATAAGAATGATGATACGGTGTTGATATGGCGTGTGTAATTCTGACAGCCGATATGCAGATCGAGAAGAATATCCCGTCATTTTTGGGCATATCCTAAGCCGAAAAGTGATTTTGAAATTTTTAAACTATGTATCAAACTCTGCGAACGGTCATGTACTGACACGAGCGGCTGAACTTAGCAATGTTGCTTCATTACTCGAAGGTTAAATATAAATGGATTTGTTCCAAGATACACACTTTTCAGTTTGGTAGCTACAGTGTAGGCTTACATGTACATGTATCTGATTTTGACTGCGGAGTTTCACTCGTCTGGGCGCCTTCGTCTCAGCAACTGCTGGATCTCAACGCTATAGTCTAGCGATAGTTCTGGAAATTGTTTTTATATTTTTATTATTTTTCAGTTATTTCGACCCATGTACATCGTTTTGGTTAATAGCAGAGGTACATTTTTGCCATTAATATAGCCGTAAGCTGTTGTTTAACAGAACTTTTTTTCCAAAATTGAGATATTCCATCGGCAGAGAGAGGGGCACTGGATTCCTGAACTCAAAGCCTTGTTCGAGATGTTGTCACGAAAAAATAAACACTTGAATTACTTTTTGATGAGAACCTATAGTATACACATCGCCTGAAGACTTACAGAGAGCTCATTTTGAAGATCAAGATGTTAAAACATGATATTTAGATTTATGAAGCTTTAAAGAAAGAATTATTTTTGTAAATAGCCATTTTTGCCACTATACCAAACTTGTCATTTTTTGTAACCATATGAGTAAAAATAACTGCAAACTACCTTTATGCCGTGAAACTACAAAAACATGTGAAGTTTGTCAGAAGGTAAGTCTAACTTAAATGCCTTAATATTGCAATTACGTGCATTAATTTGACTTGGACAGCCCTACACCTACCCGGAGTTAAATGCTTGCCTTGGACAAGATGAGTGAGTACTTGAGCTATAAACCTGATTTTTTAAATCGAAATATTTCGTTCGAATGTGAGAAAAGCGTACACAGTGATATGTACCCTACCTAGCTTACTCGAGAGTCCCACGGGCAGTTGTGATCTACTTTTCATTCGGCGGATTTTAGCAGACGGCAGAATAAAAATATCAGTGAATCTTTACTGGTTTTGTTCGAAAGATCCTAAAATCTATAGCATCGTAAAAATAATTCGACTTTAAGGTAAATAACCAGCTTTACATGAAAATATTGCATTAATGGCCTTGTCATTTGTCAGGTGAAGGTGAACCCCGTGTGGGGTTCTTTGGATTCTCGCTGGCTCGAAATACTTTTCCTCGAATACTTATTTTTTCAATGTCACATTTGCGAATTCCTACATCATAAACGTACGCTTGTTTCGTGAAGAGCATCGCCTGTTGTCTTTGTCGAAGCGTTTTCGGATAATGCAAAAAAACACTCATCGATTCCACCAGGAACGTCGTTTAGCGACAGTGTATTTGCCTCTGACACCTTGTTTGTTTGTCGGGTGTCACGTGACTATTCGCAAGGCAGTTAATTACAATTTCCGTCACCTCACAGGATTTTGAGTTAGGAGGGAAGGGGGTAGAACAGAGTATTAGCCAGGATTTTTCCCGTCATATATTCGCACCCCCGAACTGCCAAATGTCATATGGGAGAATTTTAGAGAGGGGCATGGCCCCCTTAGCCCCTCCCCTAAATCTGCCACTGGCTCAGATAGGTAGCCGGTCTACTCACCAGCTTATCCCCATCGCCGGTTGCGCCTGGCCAACTTATCCCGATAAGACCTCCAAAGTTCCCATTCACAGAAGCAAAATTTTACAAAAACAATCGATTTGGTTTAAATAAGAATTTCCCAGAAGTCTCATGGCATACCAATGAGTCCTCGTTTCCAGGGTTTCTCTTCACCCTGCACTGAATAAACACGGCCACACAACCGCCCCAGTCGAAACGCGGTCTGGTCCTTTTGCAGGTTGAAAATTGCATCTGAAAAGTGTGGGTGTCTGAACACATCTGCGGTCACTAAAAACACAAAAAGCACAAAGTAGTCAGGCGGGTTTGGCACTATCTTATAGGCACCACTGCATTGTCGCAGAACGTTGACGTCATCGCTTTCTGTCCCCACATTCCTCACAGGTTAACGCGACACCTCTCGGCCCCGTGTGGTGGATAGAGCAAGAGGTGATTCGTACACAGACTAATTAAAATGAAATGAAAAAAACGGAATGAAATCGGTTAGCACATAACTTTAAGAATGATATCTACTTTTGTTTTTAGTTGGTATACATACGATGCATATAATTCTAGCTTTGGTACATGTGCGTGTATATACAATGGCCGCAGTTTTCATTTTAAATAGTGTAGACCTGGTTGAAATATTCAAGACCCAATCCTCCTGATGTTACATATCAGCTGTGTTCCGCGATTCTCGAACACTCTAGACGTTAATCATTTGATTCATAAATATACCATTGATACAAATATCGTACTGTATTACAGATAAATTCACATCGGATCAGAAGGCAAAGGTCCTTGCAGGCATTTCAAAGTTGAGACAGACAACATGTTTAAATTCCATTCACTATCAGTCTAGCATCCCGAGTGAACCCTTTTTGAAGTTTACAAGAGGAGGAGGTGGGTAAGTAGCGAACGACCACAAGAATCATGTTAAACATGCGATTATTTTTGATACTTTCGATTTGTTCAAATCCATTTTCAAATATCATCTCTGACAAACTAGAGGTGATACGTGGCTCATCTACAATAAAAGAATATTTTTAAAATTCTGTAATGACGGATTCGCCCAAACTAAATTCTGTCACCTGTTATTATCATGACTTCAAATACATATAAATCCGTTGAGAGATAAAGACGGTTGTTGTCTCCCAACAACCGTCAACTTCGCCCAAAGTGCTGGTGACGCGTGCTGATTTAGCAGAATTTAGGATTATGCATGTAATACTGCATTGAGTAAACAAATCTTTCTAATGACTTAGAAAGGACAGGCTGATTAACTACATGGTATTGGCCTGTAGTTTACACAGTTTGTTTTGCCAGACTCTTTAACGATTGGGGTACACACAGCACTTTTTGAAATGGGTCAACTGATGAGTTCACTTTCTGATTTGAAGTGGCTATGAAACTCCAGTATAATAAACGAAGGTCTGATACAGAACATTTACCGCTATAAAGTTGGTCTCAACTTACGCACGTGAGAAAAGATTTCTAGGTTTGCAATTTGTTATTCTTCGCTTGACAGATAAAATGACACGCCGTTTCAAGCCAACTTGTTTAACCTGAAATCAAGCAATAATGAGCGGTGAGAGTGCTTTGAGTCCGTGAAGTCGTCTTCCTTTTGACTATGGAGCAATGGGTGTACTTTCAGAGAGTAATCCGAGTGTTACACTGCCAACAATTGACCTATTGCCAGGTTTATGACTAACGTACGGCTCAATTGACCAATATCAGAACGCATCATTCTTGACACACCTGCGTTTCGAAGCCGACATTTTGCGCGACAAACAACACGTTGTCGGTTAAGCGTATTTTACTCTGTAGCCCAAACATTGACTGTGAAACAGTTTTGATATGGCATGTGTAATTCTGACAGCCGTTATAGAGCTCGAGAAGAATATTTCGACCGTCACTTTTTGAGCATTCCCTAAGCCGAAAAGAGATGTCGACTGTGTAAATGATGGATCAAACTGTGGACAACCACAGAAGGAATGTTGTTGGGCTGCTCGAAGGTTGAATACAAATAGACTTGTTCCAATATACGTACGTTTCAGTTTGCTGGCAATAGTGTAGGCATATCTGATTTTGATTCCGGAGTTTCACTCGTCTGAGCGCCTTTGTCTCGGCATCTGCTGGATCCCAACACTAGTCTAGCGGCGGTCACCGGAAATGGTTGTTGTTAAGCACATTTTCATTATTTTTCATTCATTTTTACAGACTGTACCTATAATGGACAACGTTCTGTTTCAAAGCACAAGTACATTTTTCGTTATTCGTGTACCCGTAGGCTGGCGTTCAACTGAACTTCTCACCAAAATAGACAGATTCGATCGGCACATGAGGGGAGGGGCACTAGATTACTGAGCTCAAAGCCTCGTTCGAGTTGTTGTCACGAAAAAAAAAACAGTTGAATCACTTTTTTATGGGAATCCTTAGTATACGCCACGCCTGTAGAGGTAGGGAGAGCTCATTTTGTTGATGTTCAAATATGATACTTGCATTTATGAAGCTTTAAAAAACAGTTTTAGTTATTTTTGAAAATTACCACTTTTTTACTTTGTGCCACTACACCAGACTTGTCAACTTTTGTTACCGTACCACAGCTTAGTGATCATGCTACGTTTACAAATCAAATGAAAGCTACCTATATGCAATTAAACTACAAAAAATATGAAGTTCATCAGAAGGCTGGCTTAACTTAAATGTTTTGTATGGTGCACTGAATTACGGCAACTCCTGACATTAAAGGCGAAGGCAACCTTTTTTATGTCCTTTTTATTAAAAATAAGGTTTGCTGGTTATCCCATACATATTTTCACCTTAATTACGGGTTTTGTAATTTGATTAATTATTCGTTCTATACTCTGGAAGTGACGTTTTGGGAGGCAAGAATTTCCCGCCTATTTCTTTTCGTATAGTCTGACTATGAGAGTTGCCCAGTCAGTCATTGTTCTATCTCGCGGTTTTGTAAAGCTCGGTCATCTTGTGCTTTTGTTTACAAGTCAGTCAACATGCCACACTGTTGCTGCATATCGGGATGTACTCATTATCGTTCCACGGACAGAGGAACAACTGTCCCACTTGCCCGAGTGTCCGCGACACACTCCCACCGATAGTGACTTGAGCACACAAACTGCTTACACATCGCCGTGTGACACCCTCGGCCCACACTTGGCACCTTCTAAATTGCTCCAATACTTTAGACAAGTCCACAATAAACTCATCAAAGTTTGGCTCACCGATCTGTTCATAGAACGACGAACTGTCCTCTTCACTGGGTGTCGAACGGGGCCTGCATTCACTCCCACTACTCAATATCACAGCAGGGCTGCTTACAGGCTTTGGGCCATAATGAGTACATCCCGGTAGGCAGCAACATTGCGGCATGTTTACTGACTCTTAAACAAAAGCAAACGACGACTGAACTTATGACAACGGAGGTAGATCTATGACTGACTCGTCAACGCTCATATACGGGAAAAAGAAATTGGCGCGAAATCCTTGCCTCCTAAAACGTCACTTCCGGAGTAGAAAACGAATAATTAATCAAATTACGAAAGCTGTAATTAAGTGGAAAATATGTCTGAGATAATCAACGAACCTTGTTTTTGCTAAAAATGACATGACAATAGGTTGAGTTCGCCTTTAATTTGACTTGGATACAGCCCTAGACCTAGGGTAAGATGAGCACATGTATGTGTCTGAGCTACTGTATGAACCTGATTTTAATCAAAATATTTCGCTTGAAGATTTCCCCGTCATTTTTGACGGACTTTTCATTTGGCGGAATTTAGCAGACGGCAGAAGAAAAATATCGGCGACTCTTCATTGATTTTGTACATACCCAGCTTAACATGAACATATCGCATCAGTGGCTTTGTCAGTTTTCGAGTGAAGGTGAACCCCGGTGGAATTTCTTCGGAATTTCACTGGCTCCAAAATAGTTTTCCTCGAACACTTATTTTTTCATCCTCGCCTTAACAAATTCCCATATCACAAACGTACGATTATCAGCTGAAAATTATCAACTGCTTTGTTTGTTGAAGCGTGTACGGGAAGTGCAAAAAACACCCATCGATTCCACCAGGAACGTCGTTTAGCGACGGTGCATTGGCCTCTGACATCTTGTTTGTTTGTCCGGTGCCAAGTGACTTTTCGCAAGGGTGCGGAGCTTGCGATAGGTCAATAGAGGAGTTGCAACCGAATCAATTTAACGATTCTGCATGTCCGGAAATCAGGGTGCGCAAAGGCTATTGGCCATCCACACAGTTTGATCCATCGTTTATACAGTCGACAACACTTTTCGGCATAGGGAATGCCCAAAAAATGACGGCCTGTATTCTTCTCGAGCTGTCAGAACAACAACCGCTTCATCAACACCGTTTCGACATTCTTATCGCACAATATTTTTAGCTATAAATTAAAATAAGCTTTTCCGACAACGACATTGTTTGTCGGGTAAAATGGCGGCTTGGAAAGGCAGACGAAGGTGTTTCAAGTTTCCTGCGTTCTGATTGGTTAGTTAAACCCTCAGTCATAATCGTGGCGATAGGTAAATTGATTGAGAGAAAATGGGTGTGGACCCCCGAGGAAGGTTAAGCATGAATTTATCAACCCCTATAATTGTGTAGAGCTGAGTCGTTCGTATTAAAAAAATCGTGCATAACATCTCCTAGAAAATGTCTGTTGGTTGGTTGGGACTATCTCTGGAGTGCTAATTCATGTTTTCCTCTTTCACAAAAACTAACATGAGCAGAAAATGATAAAATAATTGTATCTATAACGTATCTGTCCTAATTAAAATCACCGTGGTATTCAACAAAATTGTTTTGCTCCGACAGATTGTGTGTTTTGCACATTTTTAAAATATATGTCTGACAAATAGTATACCATTTAAATATTATCATTTATGTTATTCTAAATTAAAGTACATCGTGTTACATAACATTTCAAACTGATGGAAATGAAATGTTAGGTTTGTAGATAATCCAAGCTAAGTGTTTCTTTTTCAAGAGATAGAACTAAATTACAGTTCTGCTAGATGGGAGACGGATCCCGCTCGAAACAAATGCAAGATTAATAATATCGTATCTAAATTAAACCTGTTGAAACGGAGAGTCTTGACAATACTTTATCGTTTATCAGTGGTGGCACGATTTATTGCGTAACGTATACTCTAGCACGTCGCGCGGTCTGTAATCGCAACGTAGTCTAGCCGCTACAAGAGTCTGCGTAACCGACCAAAACACCGTGAAAACTTGTTGGCGGTTCACATACAGCAAACACACCCCACATGAGCATCGGAAGGCTCGAAGAGAAAAGAAGGTCTGAATGAAGCAGCACATCATGCAATTCTGACTATATACAACCGACAGTGCAGGGAAGCGCTCGTGAACTTACTGGCCTACACAATCACGAACTAAGGGATAGGTGGCTATAAAGTTCACCTTTTCAGCCGTACATGTACTTTAGTGAGGCTCTACGAAAAAGCGCCACTCCCTGGCTGGTTGCATTAGCTTCCCCACGTAATAATTGATAACCTGTCCAGTATTTTTATCCCCATTATTCTACTGCTTTCTCAAAGTAACTAACTGTCGCCATCATTCGAACAAATCGGAACCGAATCAAATTAGTGCAGTGTTGTTATCGTCCACAGCCATTGGCATGAACTCCGACCTGTATCTAATTTGGTCAGTACGCCCCCATACAGGAAAAGCACCAGAGGCATCCTATTTGAGACGAATTTCATAAAGAAAACTTATTTTTGTGATTTAGTGTTGGATTTACAGCCTCTTCATAGTAAGCCCTCTTGAAAATTTCCAGGTGTTACGCTACTGTTGGCAAGAAAACAAACAGATTTCCAGAACACTGGGTTTCGGGTGTCAACCTTGGTAGCAGTGGNCAATATTTTTAGCTATAAATAAAATAAGCTTTTCCGACAAGGACATTGTTTGTCGGGTAAAATGGCGGCTTGGAAAGGCAGACGAAGGTGTTTCAAGTTTCCTGCGTTCTGATTGGTTAGTTAAACCCTCAGTCATAATCGTGGCGATAGGTAAATTGATTAAGAGAAAATGGGTGTGGACCCCCGAGGAAGGTTAAGCATGAATTTATCAACCCCTATAATTGTGTAGAGCTGAGTCGTTCGTATTAAAAAAATCGTGCATAACATCTCCTGGAAAATGTCTGTTGGTTGGTTGGGACTATCTCTGGAGTGCTAATCCATGTTTTCCTCTTTCACAAAAACTAACATGAGCAGAAAATGATAAAATAATTGTATCTATAACGTATCTCTCCTAATTAAAATCACCGTGGTATTCAACAAAATTGTTTTGTTCCGACAGATTGTGTGTTTTGCACATTTTTAAAATATATGTCTGACAAATAGTATACCATTTAAATATTATCATTTATGTTATTCTAAATTAAAGTACATCGTGTTACATAACATTTCAAACTGATGGAAATGAAATGTTAGGTTTATCTTGAAACGTAGATAATCCAAGCTAAGTGTTTCTTTTTCAAGAGATAGAACTAAATTACAGTACTGCTAGATGGGAGACGGATCCCGCTCAAAACAAATGCAAGATTAATAATATCGTATCTAAATTAAACCTGTTGAAACGGAGAGTCTTGACAATACTTTATCGTTTATCAGTGGTGGCACGATTTATTGCGTAACGTATACTCTAGCACATCGCGCGGTCTGTAATCGCAATGTAGTCTAGCCGCTACAAGAGTCTGCGTAACCGACCAAAACACCGTGAAAACTTGTTGGCGGTTCACATACAGCAAACACACCCCACATGAGCATCGGAAGGCTCGAAGAGAAAAGAAGGTCTGAATGAAGCAACACATCATGCAATTCTGACTATATACAACCGACAGTGCAGGGAAGCGCTCGTGAACTTACTGGCCTACACAATCACGAACTAAGGGATAGGTGGCTATAAAGTTCACCTTTTCAGCCGTACATGTACTTTAGTGAGGCTCTACGAAAAGGCGCCACTCCCTGGCTGGTTGCATTAGCTTCCCCACGTAATAATTGATAACCTGTCCAGTATTTTTATCCCCATTATTCTACTGCTTTCTCAAAGTAACTAACTGTCGCCATCATTCGAACAAATCGGAACCGAATCAAATTAGTGCAGTGTTGTTATCGTCCACAGCCATTGGCATGAACTCCGACCTGTATCTAATTTGGTCAGTACGCCCCCATACAGGAAAAGCACCAGAGACATCCTATTTGAGACGAATTTCATAAAGAAAACTTATTTTTGTGATTTAGTGTTGGATTTACAGCCTCTTCATAGTAAGCCCTCTTGAAAATTTCCAGGTGTTACGCTACTGTTGGCAAGAAAACAAACAGATTTCCAGAACACTGGGTTTCGGGTGTCAACCTTGGTAGCAGTGGAGACGCGTGTCTGGATGTAAGTTTTCAATGTATTTCGTAAATTAAAACAAAACCGGCCTCCGCAATCGTCTGCTTGCACACGTCACAAATAGCACTAAGGAATACTTAATGTTTAAGCGTGACCGATGAACTGTTTTGGAAATTCGAAGTTTCTACATTGTTGTATGCTGTCAATAACTAGCAGACGGCATTCTATGTGCTTGTCTTCGTAGACGTTATTTCCACAGGAAGATTTGCACAGATTCGAGGTTGTCTCCAGAAGTTAGCCCCTTAGCGGCTCGATTCCTCTTGACATGTGACATGCACCAACTTACGCTTTCTCTTGGTATAACCGTGCTTGTTGAAGTGCTCAAGGCAAAGAAACACCTTTAAAAGACGTTTCTATCTTAAACTAAAACAATCCGGAACGTTATTGTACATAATTTGTGTTTTTTAGAAAATTCCACATACCATTTCGTCTTTCACTCACTTCTTTACAGCCTTCATTCATTAAATTTGCGATTGCTTCAGATTGGGACATTAGTCACCTTCAAATTAGGCTTACATGTATGTATTCATCAACGTAAAAATAACCTAAAGCGTTATCTTTCATATTTCTATTTTAAAAAAGGTATATTCCAATGGGTCTCTTCCTTATTTTTAATTGCGAATGTTTCAGATTGGGACAGTCATACATGAAATTGGTCACGCTATCGGCCGATGGCACGAGCAGAGTCGCGAAGATCGAGGAGCCTTTGTAGATTTCAACATTGACACTTCGGGAGATGCTTCGCAGTATTGGGTTAGCTCTGGGGAATATAGAGGACGTTCCTTCGTACCTTACGACTATACCAGCATAATGCATTATGGTTCAAGGGTACGGTTATAGATCTTGCACTGCTTATACGATCATGTACGAAAAGTGGTGTGCGAAAATTGTTGAGTGGATATACTATTAATTAAAATATACAGAGTCAACTATATTCATTACGACGTGCTATAAGACATGGTTTTACACGAATCGCCTTTCCGGGTTTATATAAGTTTTCACTTGTTCATCTTTACCAGTTGTTGCAGAAGATCATGATCTCTCATTTGGAACTTTACTTATTGCATTAATACATCACAAATGATATGTGTATTCTTGTATCAACGTCATGTTGCTTTGTGACATAATGTTCAATGTTCTCTGCAGGGTTTTGCAATAATAAACGAAGACGCCATGCAGGCCCTAGACGCAGATTTAACTTTCTTAATGAACGGCGCCGGATTATTGTCGTATTACGACCAGAAAGTTCTAAACCTAGCCTATAATTGTTCCCGTAAGTATAACTCGACCAAAACAATCAAGTCTATCTGCTGTCTTAATTAATGTGATCCCTTCCTCGCCGAATTGCTGTCGAAACGATTACAAAAATTGTTTTGCGTCGTGAAAAAAATACTGGCTGTCAACTTCAATTTAGCGCGATTAAGAATGATTCCATATAAAAACCATATGAAAATGAAAAATCACTATATACTCTAAAATTCATACAGAGCTAATACTGTGTGCATGTGTTGGGATGCTGGCCAAAAGTATACTGCTGCACTATTTGCACTCAATGACCTTTGGTTACCGAGATATGATTTATTTGCCTACAAGGTCATATTTTGAATTTTTTCATGTCAGTAAAACTGCATTTTTTGAATGGCAAAAAATCAGACTTTGACAACTGGTGACAAGGTTTGACATCGATGGTCATAAAGACTCATGTAAGATTAGCAAGGAAATGTAATTTGCAACTCATAGGTACAATTAAATTTCCAGCAGGGGAGAAAACTCCGAGACCACATTTCAGGCCAGCCACAAGTGGCAAGATGTTGCTTAACCTGCCTGCTATATCGGAATATATTTGAAGTTGAAATTCTCTGTGTATACACTTCTAAGATTGAACTTTGATAATTGTTTGTAAAAAACTTGTCTCTAAATATTTAGTGCTAAACGTGGCCGTCGAATTTTTGTGATGTGGCCTTACTCTGACTGACAAGAGAATTGAGGCTACTCTTTTAGTTTAGAGATATCACCTAAAATATATGATCAAATATCAACAATGCAATATCACAAATATTTAAATTTCACTTTTGAGACCCCAATTTTCTTAAACACTGCATGCTTTGTTTAACTTTACCAATACCACTTTAGGGTTTGAGATTACATGCACTTCCTGCCACTACAAAGAAAATGGAGGAATTTTCTTCTTGTACATTCGGTCAATTTTCGTTAAATAAGTGCGATCGCGGAGGAAATGTGGCCTTAATTAGCTGTGTTAAAGACGTCAGAAGTCATCTGAGGTCGTGCAAAGTGCCACAGAAGTTTGAAATTATATCGGAATTACAGCTGATTCTTGCCAGAGCGAGAGCTAGGAGGTTGGACTGGCAAACCAATGGAAATGCGTCGTTATATACTTTACACATCGACATGAGTTTGGAGTTGGCTTTAGACAAAAATTGACGTGTTGTATCCAGAACACACAGCATATTGTCAGAGGGATAAACCAGGAACAAGCAAAACAGTATCTGATGTCATCTCTCACCCCACACCATGTTTTGGTTGTAATGGTTTTTGCAATGAAGTTCATACCCATCAGTTTCCGTGAAGCACAGTCCGACTGGTTTGGAAAAAGATTCTCATGGCACTTGGCGGCTTGTATAACAAAGAATTGCGAAAGCCATCAGGTAAAAATAAATCCTCAATTAGTATTCAAGGTGTTACAAAGTAATTCTCAGATGTGACCAATATTAAATAGAAAGCCAGTGATGAACAATGTTGTTGCCTTTACATCTTTTTAGTATATTGGTTTACTGTAACAGTACAAGATACAGGGAGTGTACACTTAATATCTAGTCTTTTTCTTGCCATTTCCCAACAAAAGCTTGACAGTGATGCATTGTTTGTCTCTTAGTAGATTTTGCACAAAAACCTTCATTTTAGCCATTTTTTACTTATAGATGATTTTCATATCTTTGTGAAGGGGGAAATTTCCGCCCTCCCTAGAA
This sequence comes from Phoronis australis, assembly GCA_002633005.1. Taxonomy (NCBI): domain Eukaryota; kingdom Metazoa; phylum Phoronida; family Phoronidae; genus Phoronis; species Phoronis australis. Next base: position 36,151 of record NMRA01000791.1, read on the forward strand.
ATGTTTTGAAGGCGCTACTGACTAACCGTGTTGAGACAAACCATGTTTGATGTTGAGTGGTGTGATTGCATTTTAGGTGGTAATAAGATGTACTAAGGTAGTTCTTTAAACTAGCTGACCTATTTGAGTTACATAATTGTTGTATTTCAGGTACATACTTATATCCAACGACGTTTAAAATGCAGTCGACCTGAAACATGCGTTAGAGTCTAGAGGTGGTGTCAAAGGCTGTTATGTGTCAGCCTGTAGTGTAAATGTCCCAAAGGTCCTTCCCGAGAACAGTATCCCATGGATAAGTTTGGTGACAAACTTCGAGTATTCCACCGATGGCATTCGAGCATGGAATGCCTATAGAGTAGTGGAGGGAAAACTTGTCATCAACAATTCATGTAAACTGTTGCCTCTGAAAAGTCTTGACCTTGCAACAATCGAGTGTTTTACAACTCCAAAGGTTGAGTCGGGGCTGGTATCCCGTGAACGTCATACGAAGTTCACATGCACACACTATGGGTGCTCGAAATATTTTCCTACTAATGCTGACCTAAATGAGCACTTGGGTGTTGGTGCTCATTCATCATCCCTCCAGAACGAGACTCAGTTCGACCACATTTTAAGACAATCTGAGATGTTATCTACTACCACAGCTGTATCATCACCTGTGTTGTCTTCCGTTTACGTTGTTGATCAAGTCGCCGCAGGATTGGGCCCTGAAAAGTACTAGGAAAGCGGTCTGGTTCTCTGAGAAGGTAAAGACTTAGCCCAGTGATGCATTTTCTGAAGGTGAACAGTCAGGCAGAAAAGAACAACCAGCTGAGGTTATAAAGATGATGCGAGAAGCCAGGAATAAGCAAGGAAAAGTTTCTCCTCCGAAGAGTGGCTGTCGGAGCAGCAGATTGCTGGATTTTTCTCCCGTATGGTTGCCGCGTCTCGAATCGGAAATATTCAGAATACTGAAGATGCTGATGATGCTGCTGCCCACCAATTTGCCTCAATGAATGAGTTGGAGCTTGAAGTTATGAATGAGTTATCATCATAAACTGTAGGAAATGATGAACATGTTTTAGTTGTTGTCTATTCTTATGATATTGTCAGATTTGGTCATCATTATCGTAGCTAGTAGGGAACTGGGGACCACCCTGGGCGAAATTGGGGAACATAAAAAATGACGCAAATTAGGAGCTTCCATGGGGGAGAGATTTGAGTGGTGACCGTTTGGGGAAAATAATCCAAGAAAACTGATGGTCAACATTGAAATCTTCTGTCACTTTTTACTAGCGTTTTTATGTTCAGTTTGAGACTCGTAAAGCATACTTTTTTACATGATTGATTCTATTGAAGATTTTTAAAGGAGAGATTACATAGTTTTGAGAAACGTCTATCTTAGACATGTGTATTGAGCAAAATAGAAGGAATTTGTGTTTCAGTAGCTCTTGTTTTCTTCAAACAAAATGCAGTTTTTTTGAAGTGCTGTAGAAATGCATCATACGCTAAACCTAACATACCTTCAAGAAAGTGTGGTTTTGAGTTCGGAACGGAATTAACATATTGTGAAACTTTTAGCTAGTAAGTTGCAACAACACACAATTGCCTAAATACTGGTTTGGAAAGTCGTTATCTTGGAAATCACTGAAAGTATCATGTTTTCAATCGTAAATATTCGTACCTATTATTTTTTCTGAAATTGCAAATTCCATTGGCGCACTGCCACCATGCTCGGCCGCTTTTGTGTAGTACAAGAAGCACTGCGTGACATTTTGTATGTCCAATAACAAGACACTTCTGCTCGTATCCACCGTCCTCTTTTCACTTGTGATCTCAAAGATCTTGATTAGTTTTAGTATGAACTTTGCTAATAGTTTGAGAGGAATTTTTCAAGCGCATATACAGGATTTGCCCAGGAGGTCTGAAAATGGACCAGCATGCACTACAGGCAGTGCGTGGGATTCTTAGTCAATTACGGTGTTTGAAAACTGCCCAAACAATGGGTAATGGGCACCCTTAATAAGAATAAAACCTGCTTCTCTGAAGTATGAGATGGTGATGGGTTATATTATTAACTCATAAGTACATTAAAATTGACTTTTTTGATTTCTGTAATCCTATAACAATTTTTTTATTTTTGCATCAGCAAAACTGAAAATACGCGAAGAAAAAATCTCTCATACAGCTTCCCATGATCTCCTTCGTTACTGATGTAGCAAAACGAATGATATTTGTTCTATTTGGCATCTTGGTCGATAGATAATTGCACAATCGAGTAGCGCCTCCCACAGTCTTTTAATCAAACTTACAGTCACATATTTGCAGAAAAGTGTGTGAGTTATGTAAAAAACTGACTGCACAAAAACTATGAAAGAGACAAGATTTTTTATTCTTGCGTTGGGCTGAACAAAGACAGCAGTAACAGATAGAAGTTAACTCATGTTCCAAAAGAATCCGATATAGATTTGGGTGAGTGATAAAAATGCGTAAAAATGGCCTTAATAATAAGCAGTGAAAATGATATTTATGTAGGCTAAAATGGGAGGACATAGAAAAACAATAAATTCATTCTAACAAGTTTTTCTCTTGTATGTTATTCTTTCTTCTTTCTGCTACATAGTTTTTTTTCAATAGCGTGAAGCGATTATGTGCTGTTGCTGACAAAAATTCAACTACTTCCATGTGCTGTTATTTTGCTATTTTTCATAAAAAGTACAAAGTGGTCGTATAATGGGTTAAAAAACTCGGAAACTCTTAAGAATTCAGGCTCAGGTTTCTTTTGACAAGGCCATCTGACGTGTTAAGTTTCAAAAAAAAATGGTGATTTGCATATATAGCCCACCATCTGGTTTTTATATGGAATCGCTCTTAATTCTTGATAGTCATTCGACGTAAATTGATCTAATACATGATATTTTCGAGTGCTTGGAACTTCCGATTAAAGACATTGGCGCTTTACCCATTATATGATTTAGTGAAAATTCGCGTGGTTTGGTTGCAATCAGAACTGTAAATGTAATAATTACCGAGAATTTCTCAGTTATCACATTTGCGGTTGAGATTGGCAACATTTTTATAACGACGTGAGGTAATATGGTCACCTCTTAAAGCTCAATATTCTATTCAGTTTTAAGAAATTAAAAAAAAACAAAACAATAAACCACTCTATTCAGATTAGGACTCTGATTAATTGCTTTTCACTGACACGCTTTTCTAAAAGAGAAGCCTTTATTATTATTGGAAATGATATCTCATTAAATATGAATTACAACCGCCCTTTGTCTGACAGAGATGTGAGGAGACCGTTCCAAGAAACTGACTTAAGTTCATTATTTAAGTATAACATTTGTCTCAAGTTGTAAACTTGAAACTTTCACATCCGGTAAGTTAGTCTTAGTCAAAACAAAACTTAAGTCAAAAAGTTAAGTTAAACTTGAGTTCTCTTTCTTGAAATAGACTTAGACAATTTAAAGTTTTAACTTAAAATTGGCAGAAATTTAAGATTTTTCTTAGTTAAGTCAGTTTTCTTTGAACGGGCCTCAAGAATGTAATAGACAATTTGAACATTTAAAAAGCTTTTGGGTCTGATGAAATTTCAAATAAAATGATGGAGTCGGGTGATATTTTTGACTTTCTTGTCAGTTATACGAACTCATGTTACCCTACCGGTATGTTACTATCTGTAAGGTTGTAACCTATTGTTGTAATAATCCCTAAGAGCTCTAATTATGATGCATTGGTTCCGTTAAATTTCAAGGTCATGAGCATGCAAACTTTCATCGGCAAGGTTTATTCTAGTTTGTTATGCCCAATCTAGTAAGTCGCTAGTGGATGAGCAAACTGGTTTAGAAAAAAATCAATCCTGTCAGGACCAAAAGTTTGTTTTATCATCCATTATAACAAACCGACTAAAATTAAAGAAAAGCAGATTTTCGTGACTTATTGACTTTCAAAAGGCTCTCGACTGGATGAAAACAGACTGTCTCTTGAAACTGCTTGACAAACAAGTTGTTGAGAATCTCTATTTTGCGTTTAAGGCTCTCCTCGCGAACATGTGTGCGTGTATTCGCATAGACAGTATTAACTCCGTTACCAATAGTTCGTCCCACGAAATGAAAACATAGAGTCGAAGATGCAAGTGAGATAAAGGTTCGTCGACTCAACTCGAACCAAGACCCTGGACTGACTTTCCAGTGACGCGATCATTCCTTCTATGGGGTCTTCCACTTTTACTACACTTAAGTTCACACCAGATGGCGAGGACTAGTCCGTGTGTTACAGTGTTTGTAATAAATAGTGTACATCCGAAGTTACGTTTTGTTTTTCTGTGTTCTAAAAGGTGGCCACGTTTTTTATTTTTAGTAAACATTGATGTCTGTATACTTTAAGGTGGTTGTTCCATCAGAAGCTGTGAAAATGAAGGATTTGTGACGAAACAGTGTAGGTGCAAGTGTCCGCCGTTTGTCGGAGGATTAAGATGTGAACGTGTGACTACAGGTTGGTACACTGAGAACAAGTGCTATAAAGTATATTTGGCAGCTCTGAGGCCAGGGTATAATCGCCAGATTCAAACTTAATTTTTGTCATACTTAGTACGAGCTAAACATGAATATCTATAATTGTGTGCTTTAGAATATCAAGTTCAGGCAGACTTAGTGTTTAATCCAAATTTGCACATGTTTACCCAAAACATTAAAGCTATAAGTTCGAGTCTCAATTCGAAAATAAACTCGAGTTCGCAGCTGGAGTTTAAAGGTAATCCAGTTCTATATTCTGATCACACCATACTCGTAAACAATCCTCTTTAGTTCAGAACTGTCGAAATAGCTTGGAGTTTGAGCTCGGAGATCTATAATTACACTTCAAACGTTATTTCTTTTAGAAAGAGCATGGTCCTTTATTTTCGGTTAAATTCTGCATGAGTTTGGCTTCATTACACCAATCGAAATTAACGTAACTGCAAATGTAACGTAAAACGTAAATAGAAAATCAAATAATCACACACAAATGAGAGTGTTTCTATACTTTAGTTTGATTACTTGAATGAAATTCGGACAACACTCCAAAATTCAAACCACTGAGATGCAATTTCTGCCCATGCCAGATCTCCTTAGATAAGAGACATAATATCGTTTTATTCCCCAATCGTATAACTTTCGAAAACACCTTTGCGAAACGAATCTTCAAACGAGGAAATTCTTGCTCAGAGCCTGTACTTGCGGCAACCACCGTGGATAGAGTTTCATTTTCACTTTTGTTGTTTTAAAATTACTAGAATAATGACAATTTACCATTTTGTACTGCCCCGGCAGTCGTCACTCTTTGTTAAATTTCGGGTATTAAACGGGTAAATGCACTCGGGCGACGCTGGGCTTACACATATGATTAAGTTCCAAGTCAACCGTTAGCGACGCTTCCTATGATATGCACTACATGTATGCGTTCTGGATGCAGCTTCAAGGTTGGAAGACTGGTCAAATATTCCACTCCATAACATTAGTGAAGAGCCAAAGTGAGTTTTTCATAGCTAGAAAACTTATCAAAGATGTTTTGACGGGATTTGCCATGTTGCTATCAATTCACTAAATGTCGTTCCAAAGTTGAATATTTCGGAGCAAACGGTTTTGTTTTGCTTCCGAAACGTTGCGTCTCGTGACGATTAGCAAAGAGAGGAACATGGGAAAACACCAGTTGTTCATATCTTCACACGCGTTGAGGTACTGAGTGTGCTTAAGCTAATTTTGGAAAAGTCTCTCCCTATTGTCTTACAAAATAATCTGACAAACGCGTACAGAACTACATGTAGCCAGTTACTAGTAAAAACAAAAAGTGAAACAAAACAAGAACGGAAACATGTATCATACTGTAGATTGCAATTGCATTTTTCATTCACCATTAGACAAAAATTATGAATACAAAATATAGCAGAGACACAAAAATTACGACACTTGAGCTTAGTTTGTTTGAACTCCTTGGGGAGAAGGCCCAGCCGAAAGAAAGTATAGTCAGATGAGTCCTTGTATTAAGATTCGCTCAATAACCTCATCTGACAGCAACCATTTTGCAATTCAGTCATTTTTTCAATTCGAAATGTTCGTTCATCTTAATCACGCTGAGTAAGCCTAATAACTCAAGGTAACGCTTCTAAAGTCTAATTTAACATATAAAAACGAAACACACACATTTCTACAGGCATGCCAGAGTTCACAAAAGGTCTATTTTATGCATGTATCCCTTTTTGTGTCACATGACGTCGTATGGAGTTAGCAAGCTATTGTTTAACTTGCGAGATCCTTGCGACGCTATCAATGTTGTCCTTTGTTGAGTCTTTGTTGGAAAAAGCAATGCAGGTCGCACGAATATCGTACCTTGGGCGTACATCGGCCGGTTACCGATAAATGCTTACCATTATCTTTATTATAAGAAAACAAAGTGAAAAATGGATACGCCTATTTACCGATATCTATGCGACGAGCTTGCGACTTAGTTTCCCTTGGGAATCGTTTGACGACTGCACTGCAGTGGGAGTTCCTTATTGAAAGCACATAACTTCACCCTTTGTATCTGGGCAAAGAAAATATGACCGACGAAAACATTCCGTGTGTATCGCGTGTTCTCAGAGGTGATCACTCAGACTTGATTTCACAAAAAATGGTTGATTCCAATTCCCATATTATATAATGTTCTCAGACATCTCTTGGTCCCGGGCGCAGATTTCTGAAATTGATGTCATCAATGTGGTTGAATCTTAACTCTTACCATACGTGTTTATGTTTTTTAAACTGTTTGACTGTTTGGAATTGAAACTAGACAAGATTTACCCATTTGAAAAAGATTTTATATTTTCTAGTCGTCTATGTAAATCACGCAAAATGCAAGGTCAATCCAGATTTCTCCATGTACCAAATGATCCGAAACACCACAAGTATTTTTAATCTCAAACTTCCCTTAATGTCTGGAAATGTGAGGCTACGAAGAGTTCCGAAAGCCATTAGAAGTGAATCACCTAATCGCACCGCTTTTCTCGCGATCGTTGTATGCCTACAGTACGCGTCCATGTTGGCTTGGCGTTGACATTTGCCGTGCCTCTCTTGTCACATGAGGTCCCTGTAAATGAACTCACAACGTCGTTAGCCTGACCAGAAGCTCTTTTTAGTGGTGAGCAATAGTTAATGAAAGACGATGAATGAATAGTTATACGCATGTTGTCAACGGCGTTCAAGGTGAGGTCACTGGCATTTGAATGGCGATGTTTTAGATTTTTTCGGCGACACCGGTTAAATGTTTCTGCGGTTATTGTTAGAAAATGCAAGGTTTCGTGGGTTCGTGACTTCTTTGTATTAATTACCATATATAACATGCAGCATACTGGTGACGAGGAATTCTGAACAGGGACCCATAACACTTTGCACCCACAGGTGTTTGTGAAGGCAAGAGAACTACATGTAGCGCTAATGCAACCCAGTCATCCCCGCAGCTTACAATGTCGCCTATTAGACTGCCAAAACCCAGCGCTATGTCCATTTTATGGTAAATCTTACACGAGTGGAAAGTTCTAAAAGTTTGAAATATTTTCGTAGGATGTGGTACGGTAGTAAATGTTCGAGACAATGTTGTCATCAAGTCACCGGGATATGACCGAGGCTCCTATCAAAACGGACTCAAGTGTGCATGGGTTGTGAAAGTAAGCTAAGTACTTACCTTTAATCTTATTTCTTATAAATGTGTTATATTTATAGTGTGGGTTTTCATCAGAAACTGAATTCTTATTAATAAGAAGTCCAGGAAGTCCTTTTCGAGCACATAGGGGGAATTGTGCCTCATGATAAACGGTCTGTTACAATGAAATGCCATCGCGAGAAAATGAAGGACCGCTGACAAGCATTTGGTATTCATTTCACATGTATTTGTAACAGAAGCATGTTTTCCAGAGCCCACCAAAGACTATAATGAAGTTGGAGTTTCTCGACTTTAACGTAGAGGACGATCTTGCAAATTCTCTTTGCAAAGATAGCTTGGAAGTGCGACACCTTGGTATGGGAATGTCGGGATTAAGGTAAAGCAAAAGGAGAGGATTGGTGTCACCCACCCAAGAAGTTATTAGGTGTTTGCAAATGAGTTATGGCAGAAAGCCTGTGTGTTTGTTACAATAAAAATAGTTCGAAGGAATCAATCCCAATGGATGGTTTCGGTTGGTATCTACTGTACGAGACACAGGTAATCACACAAAATACATGGACCATTTTCCCGTCAAGAAGGCTAATTCTGTCAACTGCAAACATTACAATTCATCTTTGATCAAATACAGACCATTTGTTTGAGATGATAGGTCTATTTTGTATCTGAGACAGATAGTAGCTTAAACATTTTTGTCGAAACCAAACTAAATTCCGTTGTCAAGTAAAAGTAAATAAAGTTGAATCGATATGACATATTTATGCATAATGTTAGCTTTGAAAAATTAAGCGTGGGTGTTGACCGTAGGTCTTCTTTTCAGAGGGTCCTTTAGGTAGTCATTAAATTGAAATGTTCGCTCTTCCGCGGTTTCTGTTCTCCAAGTCCGTATGTCTTGTAGTCCGAAGATGCCGTTGCAAGCTCTCAAGAAACATTCCGCGGACCAAAGCGTTTTGGGACCATTAATTTTGTTAGTACATTCTGTGGGTATAAAAGGTTTCGTGAAATCTGCAGATTGCTTGCGCAATCCGGCGGGATTTTTTATTAATAGCGGCAGTGCATTTTCTGCTAGTTGCATAAAGGTTTTGTCTGCCATGAATTTGGATTTTTAACGAATGTTTGTAAGGTCGACAAGTCAGTAAGTTTTATGTCACACAGATATACTTTATTTTGATCAACAAATGTTAGATGCCACACATTTCTTCCACTGCAGGTTGTGTGGGGACCAAATGCGTCGCAAATTTGAGACTCGTTACAACAGTCTGTTGTTGATTTTCCGGTCGAACAGTAACAATGGACGCAAAGGTTTTAAACTCAAGGTTAAAGTTGAGTCCGAGACCGGTAAGTAGCACAGAATCCTTTGAACATATAAATTAAACAAAACACAATATGCTATGCTCATGAGTGTGCAGGGTTCAAAGTCTGAATGAAGCAACGCCGGTAGACACACACTCAACATGCGAATCTGACTATAACCGACAGCGCTGCGCTCGCCGACATAAAGGCCCAAGCAAGTATACAAGATGGTGGATAGATGACTTTTAAAGGTTCCTGTTACCGTCTTACTTTATTGCGGCAGCATGAAAAAACTCAAACTCGCATACTACAAAAGATCCAAACGTCGACTTTAGGTCGTCACGAGCATACTGTACGTTTGAAGTTAAATCCTAGCGTCATTTTAGTTATTCGTGTTAGTGATTAATAGCAAAACAAATGGAATTTTGCAACTGTTTTCATTCATCTAGCATAGTGAGTTATTTAATTGACTTCACCAGTTCAGCAATCTCAACAGGCTCAGACATGGGAGTAGCCTGTAGTCCGGAAGTCGTCATCTAGAACCAATCTGCCTCCCGTTCAGTATCGCTAGGACCTCGCTAAAAAGCAAGACTTTGCGAGATTACGTGAGATATTGCCGTGCATTTTAAATGAGAACACGTGACTTTGACTAGGTTTTAGCTAGGTCCTAGCGTAGGTCCTAGCGTCTACTGAACGCGGCGCCTAGTCTATTAACCGATTGACCCGGCGGAACCGGCGAAGTCAATCAAGTGTACCCAATGTATGATCTCCAGTTCAAGTCACGCACTTATTTTTACTACTTAAATGTCACTAAAACTAAAAACATGACGAATTAACCTCGCGCTGATGCAGGTACATGTACGTACAGTACGAGCCATTTTCATTGGCTTAAGCTCAATACTACGTAAGGATAACTCATGTGAACAAATTTTGTCTTAGAAGCAGCAGACTAACCGAGTACGGTTTTCAAATAAAAACGGTGCAGGCAAAGTGGTAAAGGGTTCAGTTTGTCCAATCCAAATTACTACTACCATATGCATGCATTTTTTCATTGTCGATGTTACATAACTAAGGAATATTGCTGTTCACAGCACATCTTTAAGTCAAAAAATCATTATGACGCACTTTTCTGTAATTCTACACATTTTAAAAAACATGTCACAACTTTTCACTCATCAATTATCAGATGAATCCTCGTCAAAAACAAAATAACCCTCTACCACCTCCTACGAGGATCTGTAAGACTCAAGTGAAAATCTTAGTTTCATGACAAAGCTTTTACACTTCGCAGTACAATGTGTAAAATGCATAGGATCACTTTGAGTGCAGTAATTACTTATATCTTGGAAACAATGCATTGTTTTCAATTATTTTCTGACGAGTGCCAGTTCACTAGATTCGAGCCTGTGTGACGATGTCATATTTTCCATCATCTCATTGATCCTGCATCCTTGCATGTTTCAGATTGTCGATCCAATCCTTGTCAAAATGGAGGCGAATGCAAAACCAACGAAATTGGTATGGCTTACTGTAAGTGTGGCAAGAGAATGTCGGGTCGTTGGTGCGAAAGAGGTAGGTTGTTGCTAGGAGAGTTAGTTAACACTTCTGCTTGCGCCAACGAAAGCTTCGTGCCCACACGTCGGTCGCAGTAACTTCCACAGACCACTTGGATGCTCACAAGCTCAGAAGAAAATTGGGACAGAATATCCCTCTTGTTGCATGATCTAGCATCAGTTTTAAAGCTATGCACGTGGAAAATCAGCGTGAAATTAAAAAAATAAAAAACTATATCCAGGCAATTTCATTGTAACACAATCCTCTTATTCATTTTGTACATCACTTGTTGGGTTCAGAGCAAGTTAAATATATAAAAAATGTGTATACAGCTTTGCTGCCGTGGTGCTTTACAATCAACAACGCTATTAATCGAAACTAACGAACGGATACTCGAGGGAATGCCGCATGATTGACGTCTGTTGTAATGCATGTAAGAAAAAATATACCTGGGCGTACTGCTAGAAGTGTGGAAGGATCTAATCCAACCTGACAAAGTACTCCTATCATCAACGATAATATACATGTCTTTAACTAGATTCATCTGGACGTCCGATATACAGTATGAGTAAACATTCCATGCTTTGCATCCACAGATCAATTGAAACAATTACCAGAAATTATCGTCTTCTTAGATATCATGCCTGAAGCCTTCATCAGTCTGATGTCGTGCCGCTAGATGTCTCTAGGTGTAATACAGGGTTGTACATACGGCTGAGTCTGTAAGCACCATCGTCTCTGTTCACAGGAATACACTGCTGTAAAATGCAGACGGCTTATTCCTGCATAATCATTAGGTTCTGTGTCGACAAAAAGTGGCACCAGACCAATATATTACATGATTTAGCTGAACAGCTTGATTTGTGACTGTAGATTTGTGGAACTTGTTTAAGAATTCTTTTTTGGAGCTCTTGTAAATGACTTTTTCATAAATGTTTTCTTCGTCCTGCATCTGTTTCTTTAGTTTGTAGCTACAAATTTTCACTGTCAGTGTCTTGAACATGAAAGAGCTCTTGTAGGAGCCACATAGAATACGGTATACCTTCCACTGGTGCCTTTCTTAGAACGTCTAAGCTGGATCGGTTCTCGTCTAGTTTAATTGTTGAAACCGGTTTTGTGGCATTCGCGATGTCAAGTTTTCAAAAAGTGTTCCCGAGGGCCTCTTATATGCCTTCGACATACGTGGTTAGTACTGTTCCTCTGTGCTGGCCTTTACGAGTAGGCTTACGAGGTTCAGAAATAAATTTTCTTCCTGGGAGGAGATATCGCCACCGTTGTTAATTGACCTATCGCCAGGATTATGACGGACGGCTTAATTGACCAATCAGAACGCAGCATTCTTGGCACACCTTCGTCTGCGTTTCCAAGCCGCTTTTTTACCCGACAAACCACACGTAGTCGAGTAAAATTTACTTTAGTCTATAGCTCATGAAATTGTCCGCTAAGAATGGGGAAACGGTGTTGATATGGCGTGTGTAGCACCGACAGCCGTTATGCTGTTCCAGAATAATATCCCGTTATTTTTGGCATGTCCTAAGTCGAAAAATGATGTTGAAAAGCGTAAACTATGGATCAAACTGTACGGCCACACGAGCGATGTTGCTTGATAACTCGAAGGCTATAATAAACACAAATATATTAGTTCCAAGATACGCACTTTTCAGCTTGGTGGCTATATGGTGCAGGGCTATCTCAGATTTTGACTCCCGAGTTTCCTACGTCTGGCAGCCTTTTTCTCGGCACCTGCTGGATCTCAGCACTCTAGCGGTAGTCCCCGGAAATTGTTGTTTTCAAAGACATTTTTATTTTATGTTTTTTAAAATTTATTTCAACCTAATGGACATTATTTTGTTTCGTATCAGAGGTACATTTTTGTTATTCATAAACCGTAGGCTGGCGTGAACTTCTCTCCTGGTCAAAATTCAGAAATTCGATCGGCACAGGGAAGGGCACTGGATTACTGCCGGAACTCAAAGCCTTGGTGGAGCTGTTGTCACTAAAAATAAACTTTTGAATTACTTTTTGACGTGTACCTCTAGTATGCACTATGTCTGTAGAGTTTGAGAGAGCTCATTTTGAAGTTGTTTAAACATGATATTTTGATTTATGAAGCTTTAAAAAAGAATTTGAGTTATTTTTGTAAATACCCTATTTTTGCAACTACCACACCAGACTTGTAATCTTTTGTAACCATACGACTTAGTGATCATGCTACCTTCAAAATTAAATGAAAGCTACCTTTATGGANCCCCCCCCCCCCCCTTGGCTGCCGCAAGCAAAATGAAACAGCAAGAGCGTGAAGCGTGACGAAATATTGAATTCCGTAACTAGGACTGGTAGCGGAAGAGGGGGGCTCAGACCCCGGCAGATCGTGGCGGAATTGTGTTCCTGTTTATTAGTCCACCTATAGATTTTCTGAACCGAGGTCCAAAGGTCTACATCCCTGGCCCCTGCAACTTTCGGGCCGCCTGTGCACAATTGCACCTTGCCCAATTCCACGAGGCATCATATGTTGGGCCCCCCTGTGGTATCCTAGATCCGCCACTGAATTCCAGACATTAATTTGACTTAGACACAGTCCTAAACCGACCGGAGCTAAATGTTTGCCTAGGACGAGATGAGTGTGTACCTGAGCTATGAACCTGAATTTTTTTATCAAAATATTTCGTTACAAGATTAGAAAAGCGTAAACAGTGCTATGGAGTCGACCTAGTCAGAGACTATAGTGCATGTGTTGTCTGTAATCTATGACCTACTTTACTCCAGGAGTCCTACCAGTTCTGACCTACTTTTCATTTGGCGAAATTTAGCAGACGACAGAATATAAATATCGTTGAATCTTAACTGATTTTATTCGAAATATCATGAAATCTATGGAATCGTACAGATAATTCGACTTTAAGGTACATACCCAGCTTTACATGAACATATCGTACATGTATCAGTGGCCTTGTCATTTGTCAGGTGAAGGTGGCCCCGAGGCCGAGGGGTTCTTCGGATTTTCGCTGGCGCCTCGAGCACTTATTTTTTCATCGTCACCTTTACAAATTCCCATATCATGAACGTACGATTCTTTGTTGAAAAGCATCGCATCTTGTCTCTGTCGAAGCGTTTTCAAATAGTGCAAAAACACTCATCGATTCCACCAGGAACGTCGTTTAGCGACAGTGTATTTGCCTCTGACACCTCGTTCGAGTGTCTTTTCGCATAGGGGCGGAGCTTGCGATAGGTCAATTCGAAAGACGAATGGCAAGCTCTCAAGTAGTTCAAACAATTAAACGATACAGTGATCATTGATGCGGTGAATGATAAGATTACCGTGATACTTAATAAATCTGACTATGAAAGCATGGGCAGCAATATTCTCAGTGACGCTGACACTTTTGAACAGTTAAGGTCTGAGCCTACAGGTACAGTATATCTACAAGCAGAAAACAATTGGTCATCTTCAGTTCCTGCAAAAAGGAAATATGACCACTTTGCAATAATACAATTACCTATATCCTACCTCTGTAAGTGTAACCTATTGCTGACACTTTGAAAGTCGTACAGGACCGTTTGAATAGTGATGATACTCCGAGTCAGGGGACAAACATATAGGAAAGGGATATTATCATACCATAAGGGGGGCAACACGTTGTCTCAGGGAATCGGGCAAAGCGCGAGTGTGTGTGCAGCGCAGGCCCGAAGTTGCGGGAGCCGGGTATGTGGATATTGTGTTCGGAAAATCTACGGATGGACTAAAAAAATAAAAAAACGGGTACTCCGCGATCTGGGGCACCCCTTTCTGCGCGTCCTAATTGCTAACTCAATATTTCCTCGCGCTTCACGCTGTTGCTGTTCCATTTTTGCTTACGGCAGCCAAGGGGGGGGGGCGGCCTCCGCCCCCCACCCTAAATCCGCCTTTGTAACATGACATATTCTCTGTATGGTGGTTTGCAATTTATTCGTGAAACACGTAGAACATAAGATCATTACTACAGTCCGATAAAGCTAAGTGTTAAAACATGGAGTACATATGTCCAGGTTGTGTGTGCAAATGTGCCAAGACGAAAGTCTGTGAAACTAACACGGCACTTGAACAGTTGTGATCCCTCCGACTATCTCATATTCACATATGAGGGGGGTCGAAGAGTTGCTAATGTACCTCAAAAAACTGTGAGGAATTTTTTAGTATTATTTTAGTTTGTTTTTTATGACAAATTACCCGAAAAATGTAAGGTACTTTTTGTAAAAAATAGCAGTCGAATTCGTCTTTGTTACATTGCGGAAACCTACTAGGCCTTTATATAAAAATCTTAACAGTCTTTTTCAGATTGCTGAATGAATCATTAAAGCGGTTAGATTTTGCACGTGGGGTTTCCTGTATTTCTTGATATATGGGCCAGAAGGTGGACTCAACAGTGTGTAGGTCAATCGTTCATTGTTAACACACCAACCACCGGAGAGATTGATATCGAGAAACCAAGTACGAAATGGGCAATAGAAATCGAGTATGTGATTAACGCGCACCGTGAGCACGAGCTCGAAACAGCAAAAAGTCAAATTACGGATCAACTTAATGAATTTTGGGGAGGATAAACAGCTTACTGTGTTAGTGAACACTAAGTCACAGAGGCAGTTCAGCCACTACTCGGAATTGTTCTCAACCGCGTATGCATGCAGACGCACAACTATATTTTATCTTTTTTCTGCGCATTTTTTTATGCTGTGTACTCCTCGTTGACTAGATTTTAAGCGGCTCGGTGAATGAAAGGACTGAGGGAAAATACGAAACTGGTCTATGCCTGGCGACGGGATATTCGAATTTGATTGGCAGCCCTGTAACCTGTGACCTCTGATAAGTAGCAAACAAAAATCTACGCTGTCGTTGGGTTTCAAGGGGGTTCTGCTCCTTACATGATATATGTTTCATATTTGAAGTTTCCCAAAAATGAAGATAAGGTATTTTACTTGGCATTGGTAAAATATTGTAAAAACGGACGATATTTATGAATAAGGTTTGAGATATCTTTAATGATGAATGTTAGTTTTCGCGTACTTCTTGTTCAGTAAATGGCAACTGGACCGAGTGGGGAAGTTGGACATCTTGTCAAAGTCGATGTGGTGTCCAAACCAGGTGGCGTCAGTGTACCAATCCGCCTCCAGGCAATGGCGGACGAGGCTGCTACGGGCCGGATGCCAGCTTCAAACCTTGTGGAACCTGGCCCTGTTCAGGTGATGCAAGTTTGCACTAATTAAAAGCAATGATGCATGAAACAGTAGAATTTACTCACTGTACCAGCAAGTATCTCGATCTAGTGTTTGGTCACGACACAATACAACTTCCATCCGAAATGCAAAATGTCGAACTGGTCAGCTCCAGTTCTTGAACCTGGTCTCTAGTAATAACGGATTGTCTGCTGTTCCCAAGTCCAGAAAGCCTGGATAAGAAGCATGTCAATCAATTTTAAATTGTATTCATAAAGAGGGCTAAAACACAAAATATCGATGCACAACATCTATAACTACCTTACAACTAAGTTTTGTAATATTGAAACGCCGGGAACGCGACGTACATGTATTTGCCTTTCCTTTTATCGATTGCGAGTTAATGAACGATTTTAACTGACTGATGATTTTTTTAAAGTGGTACAGTGAGGTAATCATATGGACAATTACAGTATACGTCTTAGCTGCTTTCATGCCCGGTCTGTTGTATACACGCATGAACTTTTCTTAAAATCGCTGTTACATGTATATGTATCTCTCGGGCATAACCGAAGCTGCTACAATTGGTGAATATTAAGTATACAGGTTTTCACGACTTATATCTAAATTACATGGTCATATTCCTGCCAGGTTCCGCAATTTGCACCTTCGATAAATACGGCACTCACTTTGGAACAACACGTTGTTCATTCAGACAAAGCCAACGGGACAATGGAAACTTTTACGAAGGGTCGTACTCAAACTTCAATCAGTATAATTCGGATCGCCAGCCCATCGTGGATCACACGTACGGATTTCAGTTCTTGAACAAAAAAACCGGACCAAGACGTTATCTGTGGTCAGGCCCTCACAATACACCAGGATCGTGGTCTAACGTGCGCTTAAAACCCAACGACAAAATCAACATTGAAGGATTGATACTCTCTCAGCACAGCGCCTACTGTGTGCGTTTCTACTACATTATACTAGGTTTGTAGGTTTTAGTTAAACTAGTAGTCCTAATAATTTTACGTTCCATAAGAAAAGCTATTATGAGTTTGGAGAAATCTCACAACTTCTTCGCAAGATATCACACTGATTTACAACCGCGAACCTCGTGCCCAAATTTCTGCCGCTCTTTCGAAACAACTTATCAGGTACTTTCGTTGAATCAAATTCCTAGCGGAACACCTCGGGTATTTTCTTTGTCCATGTTCCCTGTCCTACGGACAATCATTGTCCACTTTAGACCTGTGAAGTCCGCACGCGTGAAGACCTTGCTCTCCTCCAAGTGGAAAACTGAGGCTACGAAATTTTTTAATACGTTCCTTAAGTTCATATTCGCTTGGAACACATCAAATATTTTCGTATCTTGGCCTCAGGTTATCCCTTGGAAGTGTTTCATATCTCTGCGTGTGAGAACTTCAATTATCTCAACAAACGAAATTGGTCTTGAGACGGATTATGCTTCCGAAAACGCTAGTGTTTTAGCCAAGATGTGAACCTCGTACAAGTATAAGTGTCACGACTCGATATTTTTTAAATTTTAGGTCGCATGGTTGTTGGTATCGACCTTTATTATTCGTCAAACGGACGACGAGGCGATCAGATTTATAACGCTTACCGGAATACGAAATCTTTAGCTGCGGATTGGAAATGGGAGTTATATGAGCACGAGATTGATCCGAATTCTGAAAATTCAAGGATCCGTTTCCCGCTAGAGGTATGACATAAATGATTATCACGGTCAAGGTTTTATTCATGCAATCCATGCTAGAGGTATTAAAGAATGTATGCAATTTAATTTTTGTAATTGCTAAAGCCTTATATCATTTTGCTTAGCTTATTGTGTACTTCGTCTGTTTATGCAATTCCTTGCTTTGACAAAGCTGCATTTTGCCATGTTTAGGTTTTCATGGATATGTTCAAGTTATTTGTTAAATAAATTGTATCCAGAGTCATGGTATGTGTATGCGCACATATGCATGATTCATTTGATTTTATTTGCTGTAATTTGAAATGAGTAACATTTTATGGAGATATACTATCGCCTCTGTATGCTTGCGGCATTCAGGCCTAGCCCGGGTCGAGTTCAGTCCGTTCACAGCTTCACACAACATAACAAGTTCACATTTTCTTCGTCCATTCACAGTTATTCCACGATCCGTCCACCATCTTTTAGGTTGTGTTAACGTTTTAAGCGTAAAATTCTCCGTAAGAATTCTAGTAAGACTTAGCGTGTATAGCAAAGACTCGGGGCAAAACAAGAGCAATATGGCGGGTTTTGCCCTTCTTCCGCTGACGTCACATTGACTAACTGGAAACTCGCAAGTGAGCTATTTCCTTTAGAATTACTTGAACAGTGCAAATTATAAATGTCGCACGCGCTGGCAAGTCTTTGTCCCCGTGCGAAGATATGCCATTGAAGAGGGCCGTTCTTGAACCCGTCCTGTTGGAGAAGCCCAAGGTTTAAAGGAAATGTTAAACCCGATTTTTCGTTTACAATAACGGCTTTCCCATGTTGCTCTCTAAGTAATGATCTTTAACCTCGTCAATCCTAAAAATATGTAGCAATTTCTTAAATTCTTGAAAAAAGTATACATTTTGGCAAGCGTGACATGCCAAACGCTTTATTCGAGTTACATGGTACATGTTACTGTTTGGAAGATCTAAACATCAAAACTTTACAGGACCCATCTGTGTGTGGGCTTACAATCTTTCCCTATAAGGAAAAACTCTGAGCACTGAAAACGCTGGTTGTCAAAGTCACCTTTACAAAATTTTAGTCACCTGAGGGCATTTCATTCCTGGCTAAATACAGCTTTATACCAAATACATGCGGCTTTGTTTATTTAGATGGGTGAAGAAACAATCCGTCTAATTTACATTAGTTTTCACAAATTGTGTTTTAGATTGTAATAAGCGGTGTGAAAGGCCAAGGGCGAGGATATGTGAACATAGACGACATTGTAGTCACTCGAGGAAAATGTCCTAGTAAGCCGGCTCCGCCCACCATTCCTCCAACTACTACCAGACCACCGCCGACAGGTAGGGTGCAGTAAGACATGAAGAGACATTGTGAAACATAATGCCAAGCAGTCTGTCAGAGATTAAGCTTCAACAGAACTCCTTGCATAAGTACACTTTAGTGTTTAAAATATCGATGATGGCGTGGAGTGGGGTACTGTAGGAAACTAATGCGCGTCGTGGCACTGCGATCACGTCAGGTACAGGTCGTGCACGACTCACTGACGAACATTAGCGCCCCGCCCGAAATCCAGAAAAAAGCATTTTCCACTTTCCTGGTCACCTGTATGGGCTGCGAGTAACTTTGTTAGTCGTTTGGTGACTTCCATGCACAAGCGCTGATGTGAAGGTTCAAATTTGACACGTGCTCTTTGGCGAGTTAGATTTGAGATCTGTAGCGCAAATCGGGAAATTGCAGTGAGACGTATGGATTTGGCGTTTGGATGCATTTCACCTTTTAAACGTAAACACAGTGTTATGCTAACGAGTATATGAGACAGTGCGCATGTATTTGGGTTTGGTGGTGTGGGTAACTAAGCGCTAGACTGCTATCAGTTAGAAGTCGTGTGGAAGTCACACGTGTAAACCGCTGCCAGGCTTCCTGCGGCTGTTGGCGATGATCTCAATCAATGACGCACGGATGTGGAATTTCATGTGTCATTTACAAATTCAACGACATTTCACTAAAACATCGTAACTTACAACAGTTCCTGGAAGAACTGTTCAATTTTGATAACTAATTAGTAATCATTTGGTACCTGTTACCACTCCCATCATTTTGATTGGGGGAACGCTGCCCCCTGCGCCCCGGTTCCTACGCTTGTGGATATTATGCAGATTCAATGGTTACAAAACTAAAATCAAGATTTGTATTTTTTTCAAGATAAATCTACGAGTCCAAAAACAAGTATAATTCACTCGTTGACGATTGAGAGATATTTTAGTAACCAATAGGCGTACGCCGTGAAGCCGGCCGGACACTAAAATTAAACTTCTATTCAGGCCGGACGGCGGCTTATAACAAGAGGTTTGGAAAAATACAGCGACCAGAATAATAAAGATGACGAGAAGTTTCTTCCTCGATTAGTAAACCTTCAAGGCTACGAGGTCCAAAATCGGAGTGATCTGTTTACTCGTGTGGCAGTATTTTTTATTTTGATTACTATTGGCATGTTCATTAGTGTTGCCATGTTTACTTAGATAGATAACCGTTTTATCTGTCGAGTCTAAATCACTAGTGGGTAATTGCTCATGGTAGTGGATCATCATAAAGCAGAAAGGTTGTTCTTAAATGAAAGTGATTCTGTCCAGAGTGTAGTGCAACAAAAACTATATAATTATATGTGTCGTATTTATAAGATTCATAATTGGAAGATGACATTTTTATGCACTAGGAGTCCCTACCTCACCTTCATGCGATTTCACAGAACACATAAAGTGTTTTATCAGAAAAAAAGTGCCCCATTATAACATCTTCATAATGTCAGATATTCTTGTTTTATGCTGCTGATATGAGAACAATTTGCATTTACTCACATCATTAAATAAGTCTGAGATTTCTCCAAAATAAATGGACCCAGAGAAGAAATTTCAGTCAACATCAAGAAGGCCACCAACACGTCAACCAAGGCGTTGAGTAGTATGGTCATCTCAGTGCCACTCGATATTGCCTTGTTGCTGGGTATTTTTAAAATGACGATGGAAAAAGAGTACCAATTTCCTTACCACAACCAGAATTGACATTCTATTTTTGTAAACTAAGAAAACTACCAACAAATTTCAAAATCAATAATATAAAAGACGAATGAGGGGCATATCAGTCTGGTCTCAGACCACGCAACTTTTATGGGGACATCTGCAGTCAAAATAAAGGATAAAAATATTATAACCATGCATCCCCGAGAATGGTGCAGAATTGAATTATTGACGAAATAATGTGTATCACTTCAACTAGGGCCTGACTGTGACCAGGTTGTAGCAACATGGACTGCCAATTACAGGAATTTTCCTTTTTCACAACAAAACAGAAACTAAGAAAACGTGACGAAATAACTGTACGTATACTACAACAAAAAATCAACCATTCAGTCACTGCGTTATTCACCAAAATGAAAATGAGTCTGACTATATAGACAAATACTATACATGTATCACATTACGTGCCAATTCTAAAGAATCTGAAAATTAAGCGTTCCGTTTAACTTGGAATGTAATGAATCCAGTAAATTAATAATATTTATTTTGATCACGATACATGTGGACGTACATCGGGAAGGTCAGTCATTCACGATCAAAACATCAGCAAAAACTTTAACTCGAGAATAAAATCCCCGATAGTAAAGTAGCTACCTGCAAACTGTGGGAAGGGAAGTTACTAGTACACAATATCTTCTGTTAGTTCATACATGTATCTCCAATGTTTGCCCAATTTATAAAACCAAAAACAAAAGTGGACAAACACGATGCCGATATGTTACGGGTGCCCAGCTGGTAGTATCAACCGCTTGTTTTCCCCCAATCTCTTTGAGTTCGTCTCGCAATAATCAATAGTGTTTGAACAACGTACCACCACTAGTCTGCTGCAGTGCCAAAGGAACTGTTTCCACTTGTATGAGAATTCCATACACCGTTAGGAACAGAATCGTGTTGTTATCGGTTGCTAACACGACCTCCGGCCTGTTCGGTCGCTGAACCCTTAATTGTGTGAGCGAAATCACCAACGGTTTTCCGTTTTACACGTCTTGGTAGCATTTTAACTGGCTTCTGTAGCCTAGGCGCTATTTTAAGCCGGAAGCCACAGTCCGTCTAACATCAGCACCACCTAGAAGTCGACCGTAATTACCGTTGTGGTTTTTAACTTCGTTCTTCGTCACGAATCACCTCACGATCATTTGAAATTAATCAAGATACACAAGCGTTGCTGTTTTTGTGAAGTTTTGATACTCGGACAAGTGTGTGTTGAACGTTATTCACATTCCTCATTTAACGCAATTTCCTGTAAACATGTACTTCTTGATTCTTCCTCTTCCAAGGGGTGCATGTTTGAACACACACGATATAGGTCAGTGCAATGGTTGGGCCACCAAAGGAGAGTGCGAAAAAAACAGGACATGGATGCATACGAACTGTGCGCTGGCTTGCGGCGTCTGTAGTAAGCTATGGATTCTTTAGAGTTTAGAAGATTAAATGAAAAACTTAAGCTACTAACTCTAACGCTGACTTGTTAGATGCCGTTCCCTTTGAATTCTGTCCACTCATTTCTCATTTTCATGTCAGGTTTGATGAAAGTTTAAGGTGACGTTTTGTATCGCTTGGTATGAGATATCTACTGGTAAAATAATAAGTTTTGTATTGCTTGGTAATTGCAGCAATTATATGCCGTTATTCAAAAATAAATTTTGCATTCTCTTAATGGACGCTTTTCGACTATAGTCGCGCCTTAAGTCTTGGCTTTTCGCCAGAATCTGATATTTTTCACACCACGTGTATTCAAACTTGTATCATCTGAGTTCACCGCAGCAGACTCATTCCATCGATTTTCTTTTTAAGGCACTCATCCACCGCCAACAGTACCACCAACAGGTAACTATGTTCGCGGCATTCACACTGCCAATTAAATGTATTCTTCCAAGTAAACTGCCCGTAAAACTAATTAAACGTTGAATAACGTCTACAAAAAGAAAAATCGTTTCTTATGCATGACCAGGGTGTGATCAATCAGGACAAAAACACTGATTAACTCCATTCAGACAGTTGTTGAATTCCTTTGGACGCCTCCATCGGCACTTGTTCACAATAATGCACTGTACATTTCACATGAAAACAAAACTACATGTATTTAGTCGATTCAGATAAGTTCTGACTTTCATCGCATTTTATGAATCAACTGGCAATAAAGTAGCTTTTGTAAGCAATTCTTGTCTGTCGCAAAAGAGTGTCTGTAAGACCAGGTTTTATTTCCTTAGACCCAAGATCTTGTAGAACGAAGTTAACGTATCACGTGCTTCGCTTAAACTACATGGGAGTGTCTCGCGAAGTATTACATGATATTGCGTTTTTGGGTCTACGAAACTCACCCCTGAGCGAGATTTACATGATGATTGCAAGACATGTGCGTGGAAATTTTGTTGCAATCTGTAGTTATTTGTGATTGGTTTTGACGTAAAATATGGCTGGCATTGAAAGTTGTGGCTTGCGAGACTGGCCATTAACACTTCACTGTAAAAAAACAGTCACGCGTTTAACCAAAACGATATTTGTTCAGGTATGTACATGTAGGCTACACGACTAAGAGCCATTGAAAATGTATCTGTCACCAAAACGACTTTGTAACCATTCGTATTTGTTCTCTAGTTCTACTTGCTTGTTATAAATCCACTTCATCGTCATTTTTAAATATTAAGCGTTCACCTGTGCACTAATTGTTCTGATATTTCCACCAGTGGGCCCTTGTGGGAACAAACACAACACAGAGGAGTGTGTTTCATGGGCTGACAGTGGCGAATGTGACAAGAACCCCAACTGGATGCACGTTAACTGCGCACTGGCCTGCGGAAAATGTAGTAAGTGTAAAGTTCCTGGCCCGAATTCAAAGGGTGCCTGAACACCTACGTGTATAGTTGATGTTTTGGTATTGCGACACTGGAGAAATATAAACTGGCTTCTATGCTTATCGATAGTTAGATCACCCTCTGCCGGAGTCGTGATTTTGGATTCGCGACTGAGTTCACTGTAGAGTCGGAATACACGCCTCTTGACGTCATCTGAAACCGATCAAGAGCTTCCCGTGGTTTCCCAGCATCACCTGATCAACTGAAATAGACGGGTATTCTTTTTACAACCACCTTGCGTCAAGTAAAATATGTCGAGATCTTTCATTTTTCACCAACGCCACCTGACGACAGGCTTTGGGGGTTTCCTATCCATGCGGACCTCGACCATAACCAGTTTTAGTATTTTTGGCCTTGTACTTGCTTTTATAAAAGTTTAGTCATTGGCCGTTTGAGATCAAATATTTCGTCCTTCGTCATTGGCGCTTGAATGACTACATGTGTGTACATGTATCTGTGCGTAAACATTGAACTCTAGCCCTGGAATGCCAAATTCGGTTTCGAGCTCTGAGTCTGCGCCGCGTACATGTATGCGTGGCATTTGTTTGCGTTGGTTTATTCCGGTGTTGATTGTATTCCTTTTGAATTTGCTGGCAACAAAACTTTTCGCATCTTTTCGCCGTTTTCAAACGAATCGCATCAGAGTCATATCATTAGAAAGCTCTTCATGAGTTCGTGATGTGGAATGTTTTTTCCAGAAGCAAAAGGTAAATAATTTATTTCATTAATAGTTATCATTTCGCGTATCTTATAGGCTTAAAAACACTTTTTAATTCTAAAAACCATGATTGTTAACAAAATGCGAAAAATAACAGGGTGTAACAATAATATAAAAATGAACTATAGAGGTTATCGAAATTACTAAGTAAACAATCAGGGGATGATTCAAAACATTTCTATTAAGACCAAGATTTTTAGAATGCGGATCCCTCACAGTTGCTGTGAAGCATTTAGTCAGGGATTCATTCTACATTAGATGGACCTTTGACCCCGTTTGACACACTTCTTCAGTAAAAATTCAGGATGCAGATATTAACAAAAATGTGATAAACTAAATACTTCAACTACCTATCCGAAATTTGCAAATAAAAGGTTTCTGATACATAAAAAATAGCAAACTTCTATTGTGTAGGTTTGAAAGATATTCTGGATAGATCATTACATAGGTTGCAGTGTAGGACTTTCCTCATTTCTTCAGAAAACAAAAAATTAATGATCCTGACACATGGAGTGTGTCTTACTGTAAACAAGAGAGGTTGGAACACATGTTATGATTTCTGTGTTAGTAAAGACCGTGGACTCTTGAAAATAACAATATTCATGTAAAACTGAGAAATGAACACCTGTTCTACAAGTGTCAACACCCGAGAATAAAAGCAACGGGATAACTGGATTGAAAAGCGGGACTTCTGGATAAAAAGCGGGGCATCTGGTTCTTTACGAAAACGCATGGGAGAAATGTTTACCGCAACACACATAAACGTCCCGATGGAGTTTTTTGTGGAACGGGCGCCGTTACACCCAAAATTGCACGGCGACATTTTTTTATTTTTTTAAGTCGAATGTGCAATTTCGGATGCCTCAAAACTATTTTTAGGAAAATAGTGCGGTGTCGCGTGGTAATTTACAGTCACTGTATTACATGTATATGATAATATGCCAGTATCGCCATGAGTCAAAAAGCGGGACATTTTGATGGTGTGACGGGAAGGCGGGAAAATTCGAGAAGGGATAGTATTTTTTTAAACTTTATTTCACGGCACAGACTGAAATAGATTTAACAAATAGTATCTGGACAACAGGTAAACATTGCACAAGTGAATTACATTAGAAGCTATCAAAAAACTCTTAGTAGGTAGTCTAATAAGTTGTCAGTAGTGGTTCCTACACTGAAGACTAGTCCCGGTATCCGGCCAGGGCCACGGGTTGGTGCGTACATGTACTGTACAAAGAATGACCAATGTAATTGTTGGTTTTGTTGACTGATTTTGCAGAGAAAGAGCTGGTTGTCTAGAATCGTGGGCTTGACAGTATGGCTTGATGAACAAAAATTTCAAAATGAAAATGAAACAATGAAATTGGGCTTGATTTGAGAACTACAAACATAGACATCTTATCCTATAGACCGCGCGCACGCGGTACTGCGGCTGACAACTTGACGCCATATTGGAGAGTACTACTAGTCACGTGACACGACTTATTGCCGTGTAAACGAACGGGGTAAATTGTGCTTTTTCAAAGCGCGATATCTAACAAATAAAGAGGCCGAAGAATGTGATTGATGTTTTCCAGAAATATACAAAAACATGTGATGTAGCACTTACATGCGTTTTTAAGAGTTAATCAGTCGATAGGAAAAATGCCAAACTATTAGGAGATCGCAACCTTGGCAGATTTTCGAGTGGCCTGAGCGGCTGCACGCCTGTCAATCCACTGCGAGCGTTTTATTTTTTCGATTTGTCAAGAGAAACCACTAAGATAGCGCAAATTAATCATTTGATCCGTGTCGCTCGATGCAAATACATTATATCTAGTAGAGTGCCGCTCACCCGTGGTGCGCCAATAAGTCTTTTCACTGAGTGTTAAACAATGACCGCGGGTAACTTTGTAAAATTAAAATATGACCCGGGTCGCTTTTAACGGGGTCTAAATTTAGTGTGAACAGCTGTGAAAAACTGACCTCATTGGGGTCATATAAATAATTGACAGGTTTTTAAGGTTCATTAGGGCGTTCTCCAGTGCCATGACTTTACCAGACGTACAGCGGTTGTGAGCGTGTGATAGTCTTAACTTCGATTGTATTGTTGGGCGATTTTGGTGATTCAAAAACTTTAAGCATGACCGGTATTTGAGGGTTAATTCAGAAATGTCATGGGCTAATGTTCAAACATTTCATAACTTAACTTTTTTCTTACACCACAGACCAGTGAGCTAATGAGATATGATCTTATTGGAGCTTAGAGGAACTATCGAACAAAAAAGAGCTGATCCTCCAACCCTAATTGCCAGAATGGACTTAATGAGTCGTAAGCGTAAGATATTGGCTACAGCGGTCATTCGCCCAACTTGTGCTACACAGCCTAACAAGTTAGACTAAACGGGAGAACTACGTAATGTAAAAACCAAAGAACACAGACTCATTTCCTGTCCTATTTATCGCATACATTCTTCACTCACGCACGGTATTTCTCTTTCACGGATCTGAAGCCCCCCCCAAGCACCAGGCACTTGTCGGCGTCTTGTAGTATCCCTACATCGTGTACATGTAATTATGTGCTCACATAGAGATCAGCCCCGCTTCCTCACATTATTTCGAACCGTTCCTATCCAATAACCCCCCCCCCTTAATGTCTGATATACGTACTGCGCGTCCATCAGCCGCCGAGAAATTTAAATAAATTCTTCTCCCACGCACGCTTGGCCTCAGTTCGCACGGTTCCAAATTTGACTTTTATAGTCTTCATACAGTTCAGTAGCCAGAAATTGAATCCTGGCACGAGCACTGTAAAACTGGCCAGTTGCCAAGTTGGGCAACTGAACGAAGGACTGTTCGAAAAATTGTGATTGTTTTCGCTTAAGCCCAGCTTCCCCACATCATATTCCTGGTCTGCACGCCACTCAGTACTTTCACTCCCTAATTGCGGATTATATTGAAAAAGCAAGATTTCTCTTGCTGCGCGTTACTCAGACGACTCCAGACCTAAACATCCGTGTATCGAACATTGTTGAAAGATCGCCAATTGCGGGTATCGTGTCTGCTTATTCCAACCCCCTATTGCGGTGGAACCCAGTGGCGGATTTAGAAGACCCCCCTAAAATTCTCCCAGATTCCATTTGGCAGTTCGGAGGTGCGAAAGTCCGACGGGCAAAATCCTGGCTAATACATGCGTGCACACACAGGGAGGGGGGGGGGCTCAGGGACTCGAATGAGGCCCCCCATTTGACCAAGTGGGCAGAAATGTCCTTCTCAGAGAAACAAAAAGTCTGAGGAAACGAGACAAAAGTCCACAGGAATTCGTCGCAAATGCACAATGCACGGGGTTGAACCTAGTATCCCGTTTTTTAGTACTCGTCTTCTTGTTCAAGTAATAGGTCCACATGACCGCCAAATTCGAGTCCCCCCTCTATATTTTAGGCTAGGTGCGCGTATGTGACCCTCTGCCTTGCCCCCCTCCCCCTAAATAAAATTCTGGATCCGCCCCTGGAACCGTTGAATAATGACGCTACGGGTTTTCACGGACGCGAGGTCATTTTTTATGAGCTAAAAAATCTTCACATTAAATTTAGACCCTGTAAAAACACTACACGGGGTCACTATTTAATGCTACACCGGCTCGGTTGGGTAAATTCCCAGTCGGTTTCGATGAGAAATTTTGTATTTTGGGTATAGGTCGGGTGCACAGTTCAGTTGCAAAGGTTTGATATTTTGGTTACTATGCACTTTACTTTTTTTGCGCAAGTTTTGAGTCACAAAACAAAGAGCTTGTAAGCAAGCAGTGCAAATCGACAAAATTTGAAATATCATCCTTAACATGAGTACATATTTTGCAAGGATATGTTTGTTTTAATAAGACAGAAGAAATATGGTTTTGTAATACTTATTAAGAAATGAGTTATTAAAGCAGTATATATTTAAACAAAGAATACATTATTTACTTAGATGTACTGAATTTGATGGCTGGCGAGTAGGTTCGGGAATGTGAATTTTCAGAAGAGGTTAAACACGTATGATTGTCATTGATACCAAGTATTTAGGCCTACTTCAGCACAATTAGCAAAACGCATCATCATTGGAGAACAGCATAATCTGGTCAATATTTATTATTTAATTGATCTTATATGGTCTCAATCAGCAAGACTGATGCGGAGAAAAGGCATAATCGTTCCGTCTAAACATGTGCGGTGTAGCACTAAAAAAGTGGGGTGCTAAGGCCCCCTCATGCAGCCCCCATGTGGTGCACCGCCTATAGACCATGTGAGGTCTAGCACTAAAAAGCGGGGGGCTTTAGTCCCTGCGCCCTATTAGGGACTTCGGAAATGAAACTGGGCTCGCTATTTTCGACGATTTGAAAAGATTGTTTTCGGCAAGTGCTGTGTAGACAATAAGTAAAAACGATAGTTAAATCCGGGTCTTTAATGAATATGCTTTATTCGAAGTTTTGGAATTTTGACGCGATTGGATATTCCAGCTGCCCCGAGTTAGTGCGCTGGCTACTACGCTATATAACGACGAGATTGGGTTATGCGTGCATATAACAACGAAAAATTTTGGCAGTCTTTTTAGTGAAACAAAACCTCGAACAATCTGCCTACTGGTCAGTTTTCATGTGGACATGCAGTGTCTAGATGGCTGTGTAACCTGTCTTGCGGTGTCAGTCTAGATAGGCCAAAGAGAAGTGTCTCATTACACACAATTGTAAGGTACATGTACATGTATATCCGTTAGAGAGTAGCAGCGTACTTTCAGCTTAAGCACGCTTAAGATAAACTTTGCAGGTGCACTTTCATTTATTTTGCTTGTCCTCGTGATATTTACATTCAATACATGTGCACAGCAGAGACTTTATGGTTCCGGAACACACAACGATATACAACGTATTTTACGATGAAAAACGTTAAAAGTGTTAAAAAGGCGCTCAAGATTGAGCTTATACTTTTGTCCGTCAGTCCTGTAATCTGGCATCCTCAACCTCCTCTGGCTCGTTCTTAGCTTGAAGGTAAGTGGTATTAATTTAATCATTACGCATTACGGACATATCAATAATAGTTGGAAAATGCAACGTCACAAACAAAATGTGACTGTGAGCCAAGGTGGTGACACTAGAAGGCTTAACATCGTCCAGTGCCAGTGGAATGTCTTCACCCATGCTGGCCAGACCACTGCTCTGAAATTTTATTGTGTCCTTCTCAACAGTTTCATCTATTAACGTGTACTCTATAAGATTTACAGTATGAGAAGAAATGGCATCTTGGGGCAACTTAGCGAAGCTGTGCAAATTTGCATCTTCTAGACTTTTACTTTCGACGCTGCCTGGTTTGCTGTATAGAGTCTCAGATGGGGAGCGTCGTGAGTCCTGTGCAAACATTTCGCCAATCGCAGAGGAAATTGTAGGCTCAGTCGAATCACTGAAATCTGTCAGTGTGATGTCGTCTAAGTGGCGACTTCCAACGTTTATACTTCCAGACTGCTCGAATTTCCCCTTACTATAATCATTGTGAGTGAATTCAACAATACTTGAAGAGTGTATGACTTCCTTTCGAACATCTTCAACGTAGCCTGGCTTGTTTATGCCTTCCAGTTTACCGGCTTCTTTCTCCCCAGTATCAATCATACATGTAGAGCTACGGCGGATGATTTCTGAAGCAGCTATTTCAATAGAGAAAAAAAATGCACCGTAAGGCAACCCATGGAGATCACAATCTTCGGCATCCGCAGGAATTTAATCAATATTTCGTATTTCGATGCAATTTTCTTCCTCGGGTGCAATAATAGGGATTTGGCTTGCCAATAACTCTGGCAGCTCTGTCTTTCCATAGACATTCTTCTTCAGCAATTCATCCTTGTCTGTGGAAATGTAGTAAACTTCCTCAGAAACTCTAGACTCGGTCGACTTGGCGGCGTCTTCAAAGTGGTGACCTTCAACGCTTTTACTTTTAGATTTCAAGACTTTTTTCATACCAGCAGGGAAACAAGCGATATCTGACGATTGCATGACTTCCTTTCGAACATTGTCAACGTCAATTGGTTTGTTTCTGTCATCCAGTTTCGTAATTTCTCCCACTCTACCATCAGAGTTACTGATTGGCACTTTTGTTGAATTTGGGAGGTCCGTCTTTTGATGGTCATTAGTCTTCCACATCCCATCTTTCTTTGTAGAAATGGAGCACACTTTCTCCGAAACTGTAGACTCAGTTGTCTTAGTAAAACCAGACAGTGTGGCGTCATCTAAGTGGTCATTTTGAACGGGATTTGCTTTCGGATTTCAAATTTTTTCCTCACTACAAGCCTCATCAGCAAGCCCAGTGGTACTTGACGGCTGAATGACTTCTGTTGAAAATCTTCGTCGTCGCCTGGTTTGTTTCTACCGTTCAATTGCATGACTTCTCTCCCTTTAACACCAGGGTAATCAGTAGGATCTTTCTGTTGATTTGTTAGATCAGTATTTTCATGGACATTCTATTTTACATGTACATTCTTTTCGTTCTCTGTGGAATCGCGGGTTACTTCCTCCGAAGTGTTTCTTTCACATTTTGCGTCCTCTTTGTAGATGCTTGTCGAGTTTCCGATTTCGCACTCGACTTCACACTCCGTGACATGCCCACCAAGGTCCGTTGATTTACGGACAGTGTTTGCCTTTTTGCGGCGTGATGCTATCGCAAGAAGACAACACAAATCTGTTACGCACCTGACATAAGAATCCATTAATTTGGTGTCAGCTTCTGCTTTGTTAACAGTTCTGCACGTGTCAGACGTGTCTCCTGGCCACTCGCTATTCACTGCCGTGGTTCCAGAGGCGTCTTTGTTGCCAAAAGACACAATGAGCGGAAATTTCCTCGTGACAGGGTAAATTTTCTTGGTCTTTCTCAACATAATTCGCAAAATAAAGTGGATAAACCATAACTTTTATAAAATTTCGTATGAAACTGTGAGCCATTCCCGGCTTCATTTTGCAGAATTTGAAAATTGCATACGTCACGAATAATTCGACGTCACCAATTGTACACGTCAAATGCCAACAACCAGGAATTTCCGAAAATATAGACTCACCCCAAAGCAAGTACGTCCATTGGCGAATTTTTGAAAACCTTAAAAAAGTACAACCATGTGCGTATTTTCGGTACGGTTAGCATGTCTTGAAAATCGGACGGACCCGTTTTATGTATGTAATGTGTTTTGAAGTAAAGATTTGTTTTGGCGAAACATTATATTTTGGGTCTCGCGATTTCACTCAATTGACTATCATTTATCGAGATGTTGATTTTGGTGGTAACTAAGATTATGAAGGACAATTCTAACAAACTGTGTTTGCCTAATGAGAAATAAGTATGGAAGAATGAAATTCTTACCAGTGAGATACAATTACATGCATTAAAAAGAACGTGTTTTGTTAAAAATTCACTCATATGTTTAAAGATACATAAAATGTTTGAACGTTTCGGAAAATATGCCCGCCTTCTTTCCGAAAATACGGCTGACTGGCTACATAATGGGTTTCCTTTGACGTTTTTCCATTGGCCAGTTTTCGTACACAGTCTGACCATCTTGTTTCGACAGGGTCGGTTTCATATTGCGATTCATTTGAACTAATATGAGTTAGTTTGTAAGGATGGCAAGTTGTCTGGTATGAAGTGCACGTGCGATATTTTAGAGTGCAAACCACAGTGACAAGTTTGCATTACTTTACGCCCATGTCC
This sequence comes from Phoronis australis, assembly GCA_002633005.1. Lineage (NCBI taxonomy): Eukaryota > Metazoa > Phoronida > Phoronidae > Phoronis > Phoronis australis. The sequence goes on from NMRA01000791.1 coordinate 67,899, forward strand.
AACTATGGTGAAAAAACATAAAAACCTAGTGTCAGCTCCATGGCCGAACCAAAACAGCCATGACTCAAACACAGGACAAAAAAACTCTTTGGCTGAAAGCATAAGACTGCGAGCCCCCTGATTTTCTGAATGATGCCGTAGGACTCCCAGTGTTTTCGGCCAGTTTTGTCCTGTGTAGCACTCTCCAATATGGCGTCATATTGACAACGCGAGCTGCATGTATCTGAGAGGCGCGTGCCCGGCCTGGATAGCTATGACCACAAAACTCGATCAAAACTCAGCAAGCAGACAGCTGGAAATTCACTGTGCAAACTGTTGCGGATAGTCTCGGGGTTGCAGGCTCTACTAATATATATAGAATACAATGCTTACGTGCGGGAGTTGCATTCCAGCTGACACCGCGTTAAATTATCTGATCGCATTTCGTCAAACCGCAAAGCACGAATGAATGTTAATAACCATACATGTATATATGATTGAGTGAGAAATCCTTGTCTCTCTCTCTCTATCTCACTCAATCTCTCTCTCTCTCACGCTCTCTCTCTCTCTCTCTCTCTCTCTCCCTCTCCCTCTC
>NMRA01000791.1:69880-117008 GCA_002633005.1 Phoronis australis
GAGGTCCACTTAACCATGTCCAGTAGTGGCTTGGCCTCGTCGAACTCTGAACAGCACAAGCATTCCATTGAGGTAGGCATAACAACGCACACAGTGCATTTGCACCAAGATGTGTCACCACGTCTGTCCTCAGTAGCCGCCTCGTTTCTCTCAACAGCTGGCTGTGCCTGTGCGTACTCTGCCTCGTTATACTCGGGCTCAAACATGTACCCACCCACTGAATGTCCGTGAAAAAATTCCTCGTCATCACTGCTGTGAACAAGGTCTCCGTCACTCACACTACTGTCACTGTGATACGGGTCCCCGACTCCAGCCAGTTTCAGCTTACAATCCCTAAATCCAACGTAGTTGAGTTCTCTACTAACCTATCTTGCCGCACAATACTCGCCGATGGAAAGTAGTGGCGACAATTGTTGAAAAACAGCACAAAACAAAAGTATAATAGAACAGATTCGCACGGTAAAGTCAACGCAAAACCAAGTGACGGGAAACGCTTGCATCCTAAAACGTCACTTCCGGAGTAGCGGACGAGTAATTTATAAAATTACGAAAAGCTGTAATTAAGTGGAAAATATGTCTAGGATAACCAACCAACCTTATTTTAGCTCAAAATGACATGGAAAAAGGTTGCCTTCGCCTTTAATGCATATTCTAAATTGTAGACGTAGAGTGTTCGAACATCCACGACACTGCGGCGTGTGAGAGATGGGCTGCAAGAGGGGAGTGTGTCAAAAACCCCCGATGGATGTTACCGAATTGTGCACTGGCGTGCGAGGAATGCGGTCAGTGCTTGGTCAAGTATTCACTGCGACACTATTAGGAGAGATTATGCGAAAAATAATACCTTCAGTCAAATGGATAGAAGGAATTGTTACAAAATATTCTAATAATTGTGCGTAGATTTATTAAGCCACTTCAGTACATGCATGTGGCGTCGGGTTGAGAATGCGACATCAGTTGAAAATGCACGTGTCTTGGCTTTTTCAATTCTGAACCCTGTTTCAGTCAATTGAAAACACACAAGAAAACAGTTATGCCCGATATCCCGGTGTAAGAGAGTCACACGTTTGCGTTCTGTAGATCGCTTTTCTAGCGAGGAAAATGATGTCACGCAAGAGTTCTAGAGATATCGTTCGTCTAAGGAACGTCTGCCTGATGATGTATGCAGTAAGGCCGTTCTGTAATTGCATAGCACCACTTCCATTCTAAGGTATTTACCCACAATGAGCTCCTGCTTTTTCACATGCAAGTGTACTGAAAGTCAGTATCTCATACCCAAATAATGTAAGGAATTCATCTCTGATGCTGTCACCGAGAAATTGGCAAAAATGGGAAACATCAGTGCTGGGTGTGTCCTCCTCAACTCTAGTGCTCGTCAGTGCATTTTTCTATCTCCGAAAATAAGGAAACTTCAGTTCAAGACCCGTGTCTTGATAACCTGCCATGCGTTTTCATTGGAAAGAGAAAAAAAAAACAAACCCAGCTAGAGAACGAACGCTTTGTGGCCAAACAAGTTCAGGATTCGTAATTGGAATTACATATGTACATTAAAATTGATCCGAAATCAAAAATTGTATTTTTAAAAGTGAGAACATCTTCTTTTAAGGTACAGGTACGAGACCTCAGCCAACGACACCTGCAAGGGCGACGACGATAGTGCCAAGCACTGCTCCCCCCTCTGGAGGTAATGTTCAAAGTACGCCATGGCCGAGTAAAATGACATAGTGCCCAGAGTGAGCCAATTTCTGAGTTTTGAAACTTAAAATGTTAGCTATTCATTACTTTTGTAGAGTTTATATGCTTCTAAAGTTTCCTTGTCACTTCCAATTAATGACTTGTAATACATTGTAAATACATGTAAATCGGTACCTAGAGAAACATCCAAATTTTAATACCTTCAGAAAGTCATATCTCAGAAATGGATTCTAATGAAACTTACAAATACTATAACTTACTTACAGCTCTCGTATGGTAGGTTATCAAAAATAGGAGGCCTTTTACGATTTGCATAAACCGGAAACCAAATAATATTTCAGAAAATGGTGATAGCGTTTGAAGATTTCCTCTTGAACATTTATATCAAGCGACAATTGGCCACGCTATTGATACGTTGTTTTGCTATGAATATAACTTTCTATTTTGTCAAAAATAAGTAAAAGGTCTGGTCACATGACCCGTTTAATGACAATTGTTACGAGGTCAAATGTAAATCCTACAGGCTTTTTATTTCAGGAAATATATTATTTTACTGAAGTTAGAATCTGCACTATTGTAGGTGTTTTGGCTGAATGGACAGACTTGTCGATAAGGTCATAATCCTAACTGGGTTGCACTAATGTGGAGAAGCCAAACAAAACTACTTTCCACTTCGAAGTATAACTTGGTTGTCAGCGTGTACTGAACATGTATTGCCTTTGTCTTTCTCTTATTATTTATTCTTTGGGCAGCTTGTAATACTCCTCTGATGCAGACCGGAGTTGTGCCGGACCACAAAATGTGGGTATCTGGTCACATCGGACAATGCCCTAGGTCACATGCCATACTGAACAGTCAAAAGACCGTCAATGGATCACCCCCGTGTTACGCGTGGTGTACGATGTCTCTTGCCGATCCATGGATACATGTGAAATTTGACATCAGGTGAATGGATGGATATGGAATAAATATTTCAACGGACACCTTTTCGTTAAATGAAGTAACCAAATCCAGCATTTGATTACTATTGTGCAACCAAGTCATGACGTTTGTTATCAAAATGAAGCGCAACTAAAATCAGGTTAGACTTCATTTTTACACGTACATGTACACGGTCAGTTCACCGACATGTCAGAAGGAACGTTGATTAACTCCAAGGAGCAAGTTGAGTTCTGGTAATGGATTAAATATTGGACAGCCTTGTAACCTTTTTCACGTGCGAAGGTAGATATTTTAGAGATTAGCGGAACAAAATTTCTTCATATTTTAGATACCGAATTACAGCTGTCGAAGTTCAGGGACGCGGTGATGAGAATTATCACATAAATACCTTCGAACTTAAGTACAGCAACAATGGACGCTACTGGAGTTTCTACCATGATAGGACGAGGAATTCACTAGTAAGATCACAACATTTGTTCATATCTGGTGTGTAAATCAACAAAACGGAATGAAGGATTGACCACTCTCTTGGACTATCAATTCTGTGCATTGTTTGTGTACTAAAGTGAATCGAGTCACGACATGCAGAGGTGTAGTCAGTCAGACAGATTTTTTGAGATCCGTGGGTGGACATAATTCAGACAATTCCACACGAATCGACTTGTAATAATGTTAGTCGCGTGATATTCGGGAAAGTCCCGTCTGTACGCACACGCTACTTTGCAAAATCTTACCAGATATATTAGTTATAATATGGAACTCTAATATCGAAATAATTTTTTGTAGTCACTACTGGCCGGTCAAGGGAGTGTCCGGACAACACTGGACCCTCCTCTGGAAACCTTATATGTGAAAATTGTTCCCAAGACTTGGACGCCTCAGCAAATCGCCTGTCTCCGTTTTGAGCTCTACGGATGCCCAATCGAATAACTGTTATACTACCGGTGACAGAACCCGGTGACATTATGGCTAGACCATTGTTCCTTGCCTGTTTTCGGGAACACCTTCGTAAGTGTTGGCCAATGGTTCAAGCTGGCCTTGTTATGAGTACATCTATGTCTCTGGTTTTTCTAAGTAGACTTTTCATCTGTAGACATTTTGTCTGAGAATTTTACAATTGCATTGTCTAAGTGGACGTCACTTTGTGAATACACCTTGGACTCATTCCAGAATATAACTGATCTTTTATGTTTTGCTCTTTACGATTAGCACATTACGCCAAAATTAAACGTTTTAAACCGACTACTTTTAAAACCTACATCAAAGAACATGAAGGTGTTGTCAATAAAGAAATGTGTTAGCCTATGTTTTGGCAACAGGCAAAGAGTTACTAACGATAAACAATTGCTCAGAAGATTTTCCAAAATGGTTGTTTTAGACCTGTCCACAAAACGAATGCAAAAAAGCTGAGTTTGTTACCCGTTGCCTGTCCAATTACATGTAGTCATATGCGTGAATTGTAAGATCCAAGACGGTTCCCTACAGGGGGCGAATGGGAAAGTCAAGAACGGGCCAACCATAGACATCACATAGACCGGGCTTAGCGCAACTGCGGCTGACAACTTTAGGCCATATTGAAGAGTGCTACAAGTCACGTGAGAACGGGGCAAATTGCCTTTTCAATGCGCGATATCGCAACACATAAAGAGGTGGAAGCGTGTGATTGTTTCCAGAAACATAAAAACATATACTGCAACATTTACATGCGTTTTTTAAGAGTCAATCAGTCGATAGGGAAATATCAATCTAATAGAAGATCGCAACCAGTGGCAGATTCTGGAGTGGCCTGAGCGGCTACACGCTTGTCAAACCAGTGCAAGCGTTTCATTTTTCGTTTTTTCAAGAGAAACCAGTAAGGTCGCGAAAATTTATCATTTAAATCGTGTCGCTCGATGCAAATCCAGTACATGTATAGTCAGGAGACGTGTTGCTCACTCATGCTTTCGTGGTACCCTAATAAGCCGGCCTTTTCAGTATTGAAAAACGACCCCGCCCGTAACTTTATAAAATTAAAATGTGAAATGGGTCGCTTTAAAAAGGGTTTAAATGTATGTGAACTACTGCCAAAAATGAACTCATTAGCGTCATATAAATAAATGACAGGATTTTAACGTTCATTGGTGCGTTCTCCCGTTCAGTAACTTTACCAGACGTACAACGGTTGTGAGCGTCTGATAATATCTAGCTCCTTTGTTAACTGCCGAGTACATTTTTTGTTTGGTATGACAGCATGCAGATCAATTATCTACTAGGCTTATTTCCGATCACATGTCAGACATTCGCACCCCCAAACTGCCAAATGGAATTTGGGAGAACTTTTAGGGGGGAGTATGGCCTCTAAATCCCCCACTGGTATTCGTTGAGGAATTCAAAAAGTTGTTGATTTATGTTCAAACATTTTATAACTTAACTTTTTTTTAACAGCACAGCCCAATCAGGTTACGATCTTGTCGGAGATTAGGGCAACTATTGAACAAAGAAGAGATGACCCTCCAACCCATGCGCACACCCAGGGGGGCTTGGGGGCTCGAAGGAGCATCCCGATTTGGCGAAGTGGGCAAAAAGGTCCGCTCCAGACAAACAATAAGTCCGAGAGAACGAGATAAAATTCCACTAAAAAGATGCAAACGCACATTTCACAGCACGTAAAGCTCCGATCGTGGTACTGTTTTCTTTGTTTCCTTTTTAGCCAACTGACTATTTTGTTAGTAAAACTTCCACACCGCCAGCAATTCGAGCCTTCCATATTGAAGGCTGGGTGCGCGCATGCAACCCTAATTGATTGCCAGAATGGACTTAATCAGTCGTCAGTGTAGGATATTGGCTACAGCCATCATCCGCCCAACTTAATTGTGCTACAACCTATCAAAACGGGAGAGCGCTGTAATTTAAACAGCAAAGAATACAGACCAGTTCCTTTCCTTTACATTGCTGGGGATTGCTAACGTACAAGTATTCCTCTCTCACGGCTCTGAATTCCCCCCATCGAGCACCAGCCACTTTTTGGCGTTTTGTAGTATCCCCACACCGTGTAATTATGTGCTCACAAAAAGATCAGTCCAGCTCCCACACATTATCTCGAACCTTTCCTATCCATCCGCGCCTTAATCTGACATATGTACCGTGCGTCTCTCAGCCGAGAACGTTAAAATAAATTCTGCTCTTACGCAAGCTTGGCCATCTCACGGTAGGACGATTCTTAACATGTGGCCAAGTATTTTGGATTAGTCTTCTTGTAGTTCAGTAGTCAGATATTATACCGTGCAGGAGCAGTGTAAAAATGCCAGTTGCCAATTTGGGCAACTGGACGACTCGAAAGGACTGTTAAAAAAGTGATTGTTTTCGCTCCAGCTCAGCTCCCTCACATCACATTCCTGGTCTGCACACCGCTCAGTACTTTCAGTCCTTACTTGCAGCATACTGTATATTGAAAAAACAAAATTTTCCTTGCTGCGCCACTCAGGTCACCCACAGACCTGAACATCCGCGTATCGAACATTGTTGAAAGATCGCCGATTGCGGGTATCACTGTCTGCTTAATCCAACCTCCTGTTGCGGGGGAAACGGTGAATAACGACTGGACAGGTTTTCACGGACGTGAGGTCATTTTGTCAAATCGCAAAGCCGACGATATGCCGGTGACAATACGCCACACTTTCCCAATTAAGAGTGTTTTTTAAAAGTTTGATCGAAATCCCTTGAAAATTAAGGAGTTGCCCACAGAAGACCGATATTCTGTGCAATGAGACACGGCTCGAGCGACACATTCCATTAGTGAGGCAACTTTGGCTTCGGCGGAGAAGGGACAAACGGACATGCAGCACGAGTTAATGACACCTACCATTGACATATACCGTCTTCCTCTTCAACGGGCGACACAGGGACACACACGCACACACATACGGAATGACACCTACCATTAATATATAAGGCACGTACAGGGAGCGTCCGCCCACAAACTGCCTGTCATTAGTATTTTTCATTTCTCCTCCCGTCTAACAGACGGGAACATTAAGGGACGCACGAACCTGAAGACGGAATGACAGCTATCGTCATTGCTTTCCATTTACCATTGTCGGGAACACGGCACAGAAAACTGGAAATCGATTGGTCGTCACCCAGCGTTATTATATCCCCTTCGGCCCACACCTTCGGCAGGTGATAACAAAGAACAACAACTAAAATGCTAATCAGATTTATGAATGAATGATTATTGTAGCATCTATTCACTTATAACGATGCCAAATATAACTGTTAACGAGTCATCGTCGACAACCCTTTTCACCACCTGTGCACAGTCCAATTCCGTGATTTTGGCTGATTTGAATTTTCAATGAACATCGATATTGCCGTCAGATTTAATTTCTGTGTCTCTTATATGATCGATCTTGGCAGCGACAGCAGTTGAATTGATTGCTTTATGGTATGTTCAATAGCTTCATGTGTTTTGTGACTGTGACGAGATGTCTTTCACAAAAGCCAAGGCATATAAAAGTCCCCAGAACAAATCCTGTTTTTCGTGCTAATGCCCGCACCAATTATACGAGCGAATCAAATATCCTGACGTAGTAATAAACAACTTAATCAGAAACAGACCCGCACTCGAACTGCCTTCTGGTCCAGGGTCACTGTTTAGATCTCAGTCAGTTAACTTGAAAATCCAGGATGTCGTGGAAGGTGTTTTTGGTTGCTGGGTTACTGCACATTTGCAGTTCTGTAGAACTTTACGAAGACGTAAGTACCATAAAATTCTATGTGCACGTCGTTTTTGATCCCCGAATGCAATGGTAGTGCAAGAGGCTCAAGAGATTTGCAGCAATTTGCAGAATGTTAGGTTAGCAAGCCAGAGTCACTGACTCGGTGATTATCAGGACTGATGTTTTGTTCAGGACAAATAATGACACAGCTGTAACGCCGATGTTCACAGGTTATGGATGCAAGCAAGTTGTTACTATTATAGTCGAGCTTTAGTTGGTTTTAAAGTTTCCCGTTTCTTGTGGTGTGGAGTCGCATAACCACAAATGAATCTTAATTGGGTAACTGTTTGCAGACTTCCAGCTGAACTTTCGACCAATTTTGTCCCTGTCTTGTTTTTGCAGTTGTATTGTTTCGTGATCTTGGGCGTCATACTTGTCTATCACAGGGACGGATCCAGGATTTTGAGTTATGTGGGCAGGGCAGGGTATTAGCCAGGATTTTGCCCGTCAGACATTCGCAACCCCGAACTGCCAAATGGAATCTGGGAGAGCTTTTGGGTGGCATGGCCCTCTTGGCCTACCTCTAAACCCGCAACTGAATCAGGCAAATAGGAGTCCATGCATGCTTATTTAGGCAGTGAACACCTCAGCCATTGCTCAGGAAGTGAAATTCCAACACAGTGTCGCGAAAAGTTTACAATAGTTGCGTTGATGGTTGACTTAAGGAACAAGATCACTGGTAAGAATTCACACAGAGGTGATTAAACTTTAAAAGAAATTATTTTTTAACGTTTTAGATCCGCTTTAATACAAACATACTATTTTACGAGGCTTCACACAGATTTAAGTATTTGCAACAAACATATCTATTGTCAATCATTAACAACCACTTTGCAAATTAAGACGGTCTTGCGTTCATGACTAATAAACTTTAAGAAGAAGTCTGTGACTTGACCTGTATTTGACAGAGTGCGACCAACATAAACAAATGCTTTACACGTTGAGACCTGCATTTAGCTCGTGCAGAGGTGAATATCCTAATTTCTCAAGAACTTAACACTTACACTCCGCTGATGTCACGACCAAGTTGCGTAATTGACACGTAGAGCAAGTGGTACAGCGACAGCGAATAGATAACTACAAGATCATCCTGGACGGAAAGGCAGTAGGATCCAACAAACTAAAATGGTGTGCAGCTCGACAATCCGACGGGATCCTTGCGCAAACATCATTAACATATTTTTATCATTTAATTGTAAATTCTCCCAGCTTACCGTAGCAAGGTTCCTGTTCGTGTTCCCCGGTTCTGCTCGTTTGCTATAGTCTATCACAATGCCACTGCCTTCGCTCTTGTGCAACGTTCGTTCATTCATTTTGTCTTTGTTTCGTGATGACAAAAATTGTCCAACACCGCTAGTTACATGTAAAATCACAAGTGACGGTGCTGTTGTCGAAAGGCGATGGTAATGAATAAGTATAGCCTAAGCACGCGCCCAGCGGAGTTCAAACTGAGATCACAATTGGTATTTTAATGACAATTATGTCTGATTTTTTCGAATCGCCAGGAATTAGTAGTATGCACTACAGCGCAAGCTTTAACTCTTTCCGGCAGTCCTCCACGGGAATGGAATATGAAATATTCTGCATTGGGAGTGCAAAAACTGAACACGTTTGCTTACACTGTATCAGATTTTGTTTCCTAATCGAACACGGTCGAAATGCAACAGCGCAAAATTATGTTATTCAACCTAAATGATCGAATGTATAATGCCACGCATAAAATTATCATGTTAATCGTCTCCACCGGGACCGAAAAATAAGACGTTCATACTTATGTTTATTTCGTAATTGAAATTTTTTCTGATTCCAAACGTCACTAAAAAGCATTTGCAGCACGTGGGAGCACTCGCACGACATACACCCTCTTAGAATGTATCGCGTGATTACGAGCAGGAACATGTCTGCTTGCAACAAGGGCTAATGTCCAAGTGTATGACATGACAGCCTGTTATGGCCTTTCAGCGGACGTAGACTCGTACTACAGACTTCTCCGCCAGCACTTGCGACAACGTCATATCATAAAAATTAAAATTAAAACAATAAAGCGTGCACCTTGCGTCAATTTCCGTAAGAATCTCGGACGATAAACATTATTCTATCTTGCCAAATAGGTTGTTTTTTAATTCACTTTAATTGTTACGTAGGAATGGATTGCGCACACCAATATACGTTTGCAAACTCCTGGAGTACCCTTAGACCATGCTGAGACCGCGGCCATCAGTGACTATTTTTTGATTTGATGTACAAGTTAGCAGTCTGCTGTGACCCAAGTAAACCAACCTCCACTCACATGCTGTTGTTCTACAATTTCCAGGGGTCACTGCAGTGTTCCCGGCAATAACCGCAAAATAAGATATACATATTTGCATTTTCAGTCAACTTTGTTGCGTTTATGTGCAAAGATGTACTTGACTAGGTTTTCATTGCCCAACGATTTGTTCTTACCATAGTCTTTTTAAGGCATCAAACGTGAGTGCGCTATTGTTCAATGAAGTCTATGTGCCTCCTATTGACAGGAGAGTATAGTTAAGATGTATTTGCATGTTCCTGACTATGCTAACAATGTCTAGCAGGAATTAAACAACAATGCCAGTAGAACATCATCTACGCTAAACAAAGTGCAGTTGAATTCATTCAGAACTTGTAAATCTGAAAACAAAAAATCTGCAACAAAGTGACCTTTGCACTAATGACTGGAAGTACCATGTGTGCTCACATAACCCGCATCATGCAGTGTTTTTCCCAACACCACGTAGTCACGATACCTACTGGACGCGGTTGAGTGATTTACGGCTGATCTCATTCAATACAAAATTTGTTCTTAAAACATTTGGCAATTTTCAGCGTACATGTACGTCATATTCACAATGCCGCTATATGTTGAGTTGCTAATTGTTTTGATCAAGCAATCACAGAGACGAGGAATTAGCGTGCAAGTTCCACGTTAAAGCGTTCCTACAATGGATGTTTGTACTTTTGAGGTTTAGACCGTGTATAATAATTTCATAATGAAAAGTCTAACTAAACAAGCACTTTTTGGGGAAATAACTGAATTAAAAAAACTAAGGATTTTTGTTTTCCCGGTGCGTGATATCCTCAGCTATGGAAAGTTGACAGTATCTACATGTATGCAACGGCGGATTATAGTGATTTTTTAAGTTGCGAAGATTCAGAGAGCAATTTTGGCGAGTACTATGAAGACAGAGAGATACTGAGGGGTGAAGACAACACTCAGGCTATAGGTGAAATATCGGCAGACTTTGCGTGTCTGACTCCGTAAGAAATCTACCCTCCCGCCTTCAGCGAATTAAACCGAGTTGGAGCTTACTCAGTCTGCGGACAGTCGTAACTTTAGAGTGGCAATTAAACCCTTTTAAAGGGTCATGGTTCAATTTTCAAACAACTTTTGTATCAAGTAATAAGTGTCTCGAACTGTAAATCTAAACGGAGTTTTTACGCTGACTGTCAAAGCCCAGCCCTGAATCGCGGACACTGATTTCTTTACTTCGAAAGCCGAAAGCGTTTGTCTGGAAAAATCATATCTCATAATAATGATGCTCACTGGAATTTACTTCTGGTAAATAACACTGTTTCCGCCTTGTCTGTTCCAAAATCGGGAAAAGCTTGGGACTGTGCTGATTCGTCGATTATTTCGGTTCAGCGTCCGATTCCACCCTCTTTGCCGGCTGCGGTGTCACCTCAAACTATCTGCATGGAATTTACATCCCATTTTCTTCCATTGGACATTGACGTACATGTACATGTATACGTGGAATCCATGTATTCCCACAAAATCCTGAACGAAAATAGACTGGTGGAAACTTAATGCAAGCACATTCATAATCTCAGTCACGATTTGATGTTGTCAATGTGTGCTTGAAAACTACAGTACGTTCCTAGCAATGGTACAACACAATACATGTTTTATGTATTACATACGTTGGAGATACCTTCATCAAATCACCGTCTCAGCTACGGTTGGAAGCGTGATTCCTAAAAATGGGCCGAGCCCAGTGTAGCCCCTGAACTGAACGCTTACTCCAAACTTTGCACTGTCATGCTTGCGTCCGACGTACGGACTCGCTTTGGCGACATCACAACGGCTCGCCGCTGGTGTCGAAAAAAACAAAAGCGGAGACCGGATACACTCATCAAGTAACACAGATATGTTTTTATTTTTGCATTTATTTTTTATTAAAAGTACACACAATCAAGGAGAATTACTTAAAATGTCATGGTGTGACGGATTTAAGAGATACATTACTAGCAAGGATTTCAACCTATTTAAATCACTTTTCATGTTCAAGCTAAATGACGGTGGGGAATTCATGCTCTCCGAGCGAAGCTTCAAGAACTTCATTCGCAGGAGCTACCGTGTGTACAAGCGAGGGATCTATGCTTCGCCGCCTATGTTTGACTTGGCGATACCTTCCGAGAGCGAGATGGGTTACGGTCACGTGACGTACGGAGAAGGCGGTGATGCAGGAGAAAGAGACAACTCGACATACACGTATCGTGGAGAACATGACCGAAAGAAGCGGGGGATAAGAGTTCCTAAATATCTCTGGACGGGAGCAAGGATTCCTTACACCTTCAGGCCATGTGAGTGATTTCCATTCTCGTTTCTTAATGTGTTGTACAAATAAGTTATATCGAAATATCGACAATTTTGTTATTTGTGTTGGAACAGCAATTTAATTTTCTTATACTGTTTCGCCAATGTTTTTAATAAATCAGTTGATTGATACAAATCTTAATTCTATACTTTTAAACTGACATCGTAATTGGCGGCAATGAGGCATGAATAAGGTGCACAAACTTGAATGGAAATACACACATTTAACTCGTTTTACAGTTATTTGGAGCCTTTTCATTAACATACTTCGATGTTGCTACAATATGCATTTTTCTTTTGCGTTGTTTTTGCAACCATGGGCTAACTGAATGACCTTCGACTTTCACGGCTGTTGAAAATAAGAAACTCGACCCGTTTCACTTCACTTTTCCAACTGTCGTCAAGAGGCTTGCTGTGGGGGTATGCAATTACCGCATTAGCGATGGCTTCACGGCAATAAAACACTGCCTAAATGATTGATATATAGTTGACTAAAATTGGTGACATTTTAATTGCTTGGCGTCTGAAATTGAATTCCTCGTAAAATTATGTTGTACATTTCTATTATGTTTAACTCGACTTGCACGGCTGTCCAGCGCTTTGCTGTTTCTGACCAAAGCTAATAACTTCAATAAAACCACCATACTCCAAAAAAGCCCCATAATACATCTTCGTTCATAAAAATATCTTTTCCCTTTAAAATAGTTATTGCAGCTGCTACGAGCATTTACGAGGAAAAATGATTACTGGAATCTCGAGCTTGGTCAGTCTTTCGAAATGTGTGCATTCAGTTCAATCGCATGTAGTGGAAGTTGTAACTGGATGTTAAAATTATGATGTTACGGATTTTTTTGCTTTTGGGACTCAGTTAGCATTCACTCTCTGGGGATTTGTGTGAGATGTTTAGTTTTGCAATTGCTAATTTTCTGGAACGGGTGAAGTCCACTGGAGTTCTGAGGCCGTCAAATTGTTCAGTCTGGCTGCGGAAAGTATGGCCTTGTTTGATGATAATTAAATTTAATGTGTAATTAAAAAGCTCACCGCCATGTATTGAAATTTAGACTTGATGAAATGTTCAAGTTTATAGACGTAAACTCTCGTTGACTTCGTGTTACCCGGCTTTGGAGCCCAAGAGCCGGCGAGTGCGTAATCCTCGTGGGCGCGGCCTCGGCTTTGTTCGCACCGAAAGTTGAACACTATTCACCATCGCCAAACAATTAGTGTGCCCGAAACTGAACCAAACTAATAATCGTGTTGTGCATTGATGACTTTACTCCTTTGGAATGGGCAGTTTACTACACTGCCAGACAGCTCAGATAGGTACATGTAGCCGGCCTACTCACCAGGCCATCCCCGTCACCAGTTGAGACTGGCCAACTTATCCCAATGGGACCTCCAGAATTCTCCTTTCACAAAAACCGTCTGTTGTGAGCTAAATTTTAAAAAGCAATCCATTTGATTTTAATTGGCATTTCTCTGAATTCTCGTTTCAAAAAACCGAGAACATACCATCATAATCCTTTTGTGGGTTTATGAACACATCTGCGGTCACTATAATTAAAAACACAAAAAAGCATTGCAGGATCGACTTAAAAGTAGTCAGGAGGGTCTGGCACTTTCTTATATTCACCACTGTATTCTCGCAGGCCGTTGACGTCATCGCTTTCAGTGTTCCCACCTTCCTCACAGCTTAACGCGACATCTGTCGACCTGTGTGGTGGACAGAGCACGAGGTGATTCAGACACAGACTGATTAAAATAAAATGAAAGAATACCTTAAATTGCGAGGCACATGCCTTTAAGAATGGTATCTACTTTCGTTCTAGGTAGGTATACGTGCACATGTACGACACCCACATTTCTAGGTTTGCAACATGTATATACGCTGGCCGTAGTTTTCGTTTTAGATATTATAGATGAGGTTGAAATATTCAAGGCCAAGTGACAATCCTTCCCATGATAGATATCAGTTGTTCTCGGTGAGTATCGTGCACCCTAAACCTTAATAATTTGATTCATGAATATACCATTGATTCAAATACCCCCATTGTATTGCAGATAAATACACATCGGATCAGAAGGCGAAAGTCTTTGCAGGCATTGCAAAGTTGAGACAGGCAACTTGTTTAAATTTCATTCACTATCAGTCTAGCACCCCTAATGAGCCCTATGTGAGGTTTTCAAGAGGAGGGGGTGGGTAAGTAACGAGAGCGCAAAAGAATGATGTTGAACATGCAATTATTTTCGAAACTTTCGAATTGTTCAGATGCATTTTCAAATATGATCTCTGAGAAAATAAAGTTGATACATTGTTCATCTACCATAAAAGAATATTAATAAAATTCTGTATTGACTCGTTCACCCAAACTAAATTCTGCCTGTTGTTATGATCATGACTTCTAAGACGTATAAATCCGTTGAGAGATAAAGGAATTAGAAACCTAATACACTTGCTCACAAAACGGTTCTTTGGTTCGAGGTGGGTGCTGTCTTCCAACGACCGTCAACGTGACCCAAAATTTTGGTTACGCGTGCTGATTTACAAGAATTTATGAATGTGCATGTAATACTGCATTGAGTAAATGGCTGATTAACTGCATGGTATTGGCCTGTAGTTGTTGCACTGTTTGTTTTGCCAGACTCATTAACGATTAGGGTACCCAAAAAAGTTTTATATCAAATTGGTCAGTTGACATGAACCTTCAGTCTAAGGTCTGATATAGAACGCTTACCACTATAAAATTGGTCTTGACTACGCAGGGGAAAAATCTAGGTTTACAAAGAGCTGACAGTTCGTTATTCCTCGCTGGGCAGATAAAATGACACGCCCTTTCAAGCCAACTTGTTAAGTCTGAAATCAAAGCAATAATGGGCGGTGACTTCTTTTGAGTCCGTGAAATCATCCTCACTTTGATTATGGCGCAATGGGGGTTCTCTTAGATAGTGATCCGCGTGTTGGCGCTGCCAACAATTTCATTCGATGTCGTCTGCCTCTCACGGCTCACAGGCGGAGACTAGCCATACAAATGGTGGTCGGTAAAACATTTGAAGCATACACCAATTTTTGTTGCAAATCCAAACATTTGATGAATGCCACCACCGTTTGATGACTTCATTTCATTCAACTGAAAACATAGCGTACTGTTTTTCACAACAATAAGAATGCCACACGTGCAAGAAATCCAAGTCCCTTTGGAAAGATTAACTAAAACTTCGGCAAAACAGATGCGCAAACAATTAGCAGTTTGACAAGCACTCAGAAGTTTCCTTTTTTCACATACTTAAAGCTAGCCATAAAAGCTCATTTTACATATTGATCACTAGGCGAAAATCGAGTAAACAGTATATTACGCGAGCCAGTGGATCGCCAGGTTCGACCGAAGTCACAGCTTCTATGGTCGGACAGCGGTTTACAACAACCGGTAGGAAAGCAAGCATAGGTTCTCTGATCGGGCGGCAAAATTTAATGGTTTGGTGCAACAGCGAGAAGTTTCATCTTCAGTCATAGTCAGTTAGTAACCTTATAATCCCTAAGAGTATCACACAGGGGGTGCTGTGCGTTCTTCGAGTTTATACGCCTTCCCTAGGTGGCAGCGAAAGGACCCAAATCACTCGGGCGATTGTTTATTAAGGTAATGTTATCGTATCTCAGAAACACGTTAAAACTAATGCTGTTCTTATTTAAAATGATTCTACACCAGTTAACCCTGTATTTCATGAATATAAGGTACTCAGCGAATACGACCACTGCTTTTCAATACGAATATTATTTACTCAGTGTAGAAAGAACTGAAATTCGTATGGACTGAAAGGCTAAAAATTATCTTCTAAATCTGCTTTAGATGTGAGCCCCTCTTATGTGCAGAGTGCACTAAACATTTTTCGTGAGAAAAGTTCCCCCTCAGGAACTGTCGTCGTAATTCTTGCCTCACAATACAGAGAGATGAGAACGATACATGTACATTTATACATCTATACCTTTACGCCATTGTCAAAGTATGGAATGTCCAACCAAATGAAGAAATTCGAAAATAATTTTACTTACATTTTTAAGGATACAAAAAAGAAGTAAAAAACAAACATTATACTACTGTAAGGGATTTAGCCCACAAGAGCGTCGAAAGGCTCGCAAAGAAAAGAATGTCTGAATGAAGACACACGCCATGCAAGTCTGATTATACACAACAGGCAGTGCCGGGTAGCGGTCGTGGACTTAATAGGCCTACGCAATCACGAAGTGAGGGATAGGTGGCAATAAAGTTCACCGTTATAGCCGTACTTTAGTGAGGCAGGATGAAAAAGTCCGACTCCCAGGCTCGTTGACTTTGCTTTCCCATCCAATGATTGATAATGAGTATTTTTACCCCCATTATACTACTATTCTGTCACGGTAACTAACTGTCACCATCATTCGAACAAATCGAAACCTAATCAAATTGCAGTGTTGTTATCGTCCACAGCCATTGACGTGAAGTTCTTCCTGTATCTATTTTGGTCGGTACCCCCTTATATAAGAAAATCACCAAAGGCATTCCATTTCAGACCAATTTCATAGAGGAAATTTAGTTTTGCGATGGGTGGTGGTTTTAAAGCAGCTTCAACGTAAAGAAATAGCGCTCTTGAATATTTCCAGGTGTTCCGCTTCTGTTGGTAAGAAAAGAAGCAGAAGTCCAAGATATCGGATTTCGGGTGTCAACCTTGGCAACAGTGGTGACGCGTGTCTGGATGTAAGTATTCAAAGTATTTCGTAAATTAAAACAAATCCAGCCTCCGCAGTCGTCTGCTTCCATATGTCACATGTAGCACTTAGGAATACTTGACCGATGAACTGCTGTGAAGATTCGAAATTTCCACATTATTGTAGGATATCTATACCTAAAAGACGCCATTCTATGAGCTTGTCCTCGTAGATGTTCTTTCCATAACAAAATTTGTACAGTTTCGAGGATGTCTCCAGAAGGTAGTTAATTTGCGGCTCGGTTCCTCTTGACGTGTTACCTGTACCAGCTCACGCTTTCTCTTGGTATGACCGTGCACGTTGAAATGCTTTCAACCTAATACAATCTGGAACGTAATTGTACATAGTTTTTCTTTTGTATAAAATTACACATGCCATTTCTATTTTCACTCATTTCTTCATAGCCTTCATTCATTAAATTTGCGATTGTTTAAGATTGAGACAGTGGTACATGGAATCCGGATCACCTTCAAAAATGCCTGTGTTCACCAACGTAAACATAATTCGAACCGTTATCGTTCATACATGTATTTCTATTTTAGAAAGTGCATACCTTATTGCTGTTATTCCATTGGGTCTCTTCATTATTTCATTTACAATCGTTTTAGATTGGGACAGTCGTACATGAAATTGGTCACGCTATCGGTCGATGGCACGAGCAGAGTCGAGAAGATAGAGGAGCCTTTGTAGATTTCAACCTTGACACTTCGGGAGATGCTTCGCAGTATTGGGTTAGCTCTGGGGAATATAGAGGACGTTCCTTCGTACCCTACGACTACACCAGCATAATGCATTATGGTTCACGGGTACTGTTATAAATATTGCCTTGCTTACACGATCATGTACGAAAAAGGGTGTGCAAAATGGCTTCGTGAAACAACAAATAACATGATGAGGAAATAAATAAAAATACAGAGTCAACTATATTTATTATCACGAGCTAGAATTTACGCGAATCACCTTTGCGGGTTTATGTTTGTTTTCACTTCTATTCCTGCTCATGTTTACTAGTACATGTAGTTGCTGAAAAACATGTTCTCCGATTTCAAACTTTGCATATTGCTTTAATTCGCCAAAATGAAATAATGTATTCTTGGATGAACCTTAATTTGTTTTATAAAATCATATTCCATGTTTACTTCAGGGTTTTACAGTAATAAACGAAGACGGCATGCGGGCCCTAGACGCAGATTTAACTTTCTTAATGAACGGCGCCGGACTACTGTCGTATTACGACCAGAAAGTTCTAAACCTAGCCTACAATTGTTCCCGTAAGTATAACTCGACCAAAACAATGAAGTCTACCCGTTCTCTTAATTGATGTGATTCCATACTCGCCGAATTGCTGTTGAAACGATTACAAGGATTGACTGACTGAACATCAATTTGGCTCTACATACATGAAAGTCTTGATAGTCATTCGACGTCAATTGGTTGCATTGCACATTTTTGAGAGCTTGGAACTTCCGATTAAATAGATTGGCACTTTGCCCATTGGATGGTTTATTAATAATTTGTGTGGCTGGGTTGGAGTCACAACTGCAATTGTAATAATAACCGATAGTTAGTTGCCACATTTGCGGTTGAGATCTGCAATATTTTATGACGACTTGAGGTAAAATGGTCACCCTTGAAAGCTCAATATTTTATCCTGATAGAAATTTTAATTAAAAAATAGTAAGCCATTCCATTCAGAATGGGACCCTAAATGACATGCTTTTCTTAAAGAGGAACCAGGAAAATAATGCAAATGGTATCTCATTAAATGTGAATTACAACCGGCCTACATGTATCTCTGACAGAGAAACTGGATTAAGTTCACTTAAGTCTACGGTAAGATTTGTCGCAACTTCCAAGCTTTGAAACTTCCGCATCCGGTAAGTTAGTCAAATCTTAAGTAAAAAATTTAAGTCAAAATTGAGATTACTTTCTTGAAATGGAGTTAGACAAATTTAAGTTTTATCTTAAAATTGGCTGAAATATGGGATTTGTCGTAGCTGCAACGGGCTCTAGGAATGCAATAGACAACTTGAACATTTAAATAGCGTTTGGTTCTGATGAAATTCCAAATGAAATGATCGAGTCCTATAATATCTTTGACGTTATTGCCAGTTATTTGATCACATGTTTCTCCACCGGCATGGTACCATCTCTACGGTTGAAATGTGTTATTGTAAGAATCCCGAATAGCTCTGCTTATGATCCTTTTGTTCTGTTTAATTACATGGTAATTTTTATTGTAAACGTTTAAGTTAATCGGCGAGGTATTGCTATGCCAAATCTAATAACTTCCTAGTGGATGAGTAAAATGGTTTAAAAAAAAAGTTCCGTGAGGACTACAAGTTTGTTTTATCATTCATTGTAAAAAATTTACTGAAATTCAAGCGAAATAAATTTTCTTGCTTTATTGACTTTTAAAAGGCTTTCATCTGAGTGGAAACAGACCTTCTCCTGAAACGGTTTGACAAATAAGTTATTAGGAATCAGTATTTTGTAATGAAGCCTCTCCTCGAGAACACATCGGCCTGTATTCGCAAGAAAATATGAACTTCGTTATTAATGGTTCGTCTTGCGAAATGAAAACCTAAATCCCAAGAAACAAGTGAGATAAAGGTTTTTCGACCTAACTCGAATCAAGACCCTGGACTGACTTTCTTGTGAAAGGATCATTCTTGCTATGGGGTCTTCCACTTTTACTACACTGAAGTTCCCACCAGATGGCGAGGACTAGTCTGCGTGTTATGTACCAAACAGTATACACCCGTTGTAACGTTTCGTTTTTCGGTGTTCTAAAAGGCACCCACAGTGTTTTATTTCTAGTAAAGTATTTTTTGTGTACTTGAAGGTGGTTGTTCCATCAGAAGCTGTGAAAATGAAGGATTTGTGACGAAACAGTGTAGGTGCAAGTGTCCACCGTTTGTCGGAGGATTAAGGTGTGAGCGCGTGACTACAGGTTGGTACACTGAGAACAAGTGCTACAAAGTGTGACTTGTCAGTATATTTGACAGTTCTTAGGCATCTGAATTTGCGGCCAATTTCTCAGTTGCTACCCAGCAATGCCTAATTGCAACCGGGGTCGCCATCTGGGAGTAGAGTGCAGCTACAGCACATTTTGTAAGAGACACCAATTAAATGTTTCTGCAGTTTTTGCTAGATAATGCATGGACTCGTGGGTTTGGGACCTCATGGCATTAATTTTCATGTATAACATTAACAAATTGCAACTACTTAAAATGCATATTGCTCACGAGGAATTTTGAAGAGAGGTTGATAACGCTTTGAGCCCCCCAGGTGTCTGTGAATGCAAGAGAACTAGTGCCAATGCAACCCATTCATTTCCACTGGTTACAATGTCGCCTATTAGACCTATAAAACCTTGCGCTATGTCCAGTAAATGGTAATTATTACACGAGTGGAAAGTTGTAATACTTTGAAATATTTTGACAGGATGTGGTAGAGTAGTAAATGTTCGAGACAATGTTATCATCAAGTC
The DNA here is from genome assembly GCA_002633005.1 of Phoronis australis. Lineage (NCBI taxonomy): Eukaryota > Metazoa > Phoronida > Phoronidae > Phoronis > Phoronis australis. The sequence goes on from NMRA01000791.1 coordinate 90,121, forward strand.
ACCGGGATATGACCAAGGCTCCTATCAAAACGGACTCAAGTGTGCATGGATTGTGAAAGTAAGCTAAATACATGTACTTACATTTAATCTTATTTTTTATCAATGTGTTCTAATTATAGTGTGAGTTTTCACCAGAAGCTGAATTCTTATTAATTACAAGTCCAGGAAGACCTTACGAGCACATAGGGAATTGTGCCTCATTATAAACTTTTTGTTACAATGAATTGCCAACGCGTGAAAAAAGAAGGACCCCTGGCAAGCATTTGATATTCATGACATGTGTATTTGTTACAGCAGCATGCTAAACTATACTAAATATACAGTTTTGTATTTTGACGACAGTTTTCCTACAGCCAGCTGGCTGGCTAGATCAACTATATCTGCATTTTTCTAGAGCCCGCCAAAGACTATAATGAAGTTGGAGTTTCTAGATTTTAACGTAGAGGACGATCTTGCAAATTCTCTTTGCAAAGATAGCTTGGAAGTGCGACACCTTGGTATGGGAATGTCGGGATTAAGGTAAAGCAAAAGTAGAGGATTGGTGTCACCCACCCAAGAAGTTTTTACGTGTTTGTAAATGTGCTACGATGGGAAGCCTGTGTGTTTGTTACAATAATAATAGTTTGAAGGAATCCATCCCAATGGATGGTTTCGGTTGGTATCTACAGTACGAGACACAAGTAATTACACAAAATATATTTACCATTGATTTCCGAGGGTCTTTTCATAGGTAGTCATTGAAGTGAAATGTTCGCTCCTCTTCGGGGTCTGTTCTCCGAGTCTGAATGTCCAGTAGTCTGAAGCAGCCCTTGCATACTCTCAACATGCATTCCGCGGTCCAAAGCACTTTTGTACCATTAATTTTGTTAGTACACTCTGTAGGTATAAAGGGTTTCGTGAAATCTTCATAAAGTTTGCTCAGTCCGACGGTAATTTTGATTAATAGCGGTAGCTTGTTTTCTGCTAGTTGCAAAAAGGTTTTTTCTGCCGTAAATAGCGAATGTATATAAGGTCGGCAAGTCAGTAAGTATTATGTCACAAACATACACGATATTCTGATCAACAAATGTTAGATGACACACCTTTCTTGCACTGCAGGTTGTGTGGTGACCAAATGCGTCGCAAATTTGAGACTCGTTACAACAGTCTGTTGTTGATTTTCCGATCGAACAGTAACAATGGACGCAAAGGCTTTAAACTAAAAGTTAAAGTTGATTCCGAGACCGGTAAGTAGAGAAGAATGCATTGAAAATGTAAATAAAACGAGATACACGATATGCTGTGGTCATGAATGCGCAGAAGTCAAAGTCTGAATGAAGCAACGCCGGTATAGACATACACCCAACATGCAAATCCGACTAATACCGACAGCGCAATGCTTGCGGTCATATAGGCTCAAGCAAATATACGAGAATGAGGATAGATGGCTTTTAAAGCTTACTGTTACCGACCTACTTCATTGCGGCTGAATGAAAAGAAATACTAAAGAAGATCCAAAAGCGGACTTTAGCCTTTCACGAGCAAACGTTTGATGTTTAATCTATACCGTCAGTTTTGTTTTTCGTATAAGGTAGTAATAGCACTGCCACTGTTTTCGCTCATCTGGTTTAGTGACTGCCCTTGATTAACTTCGCCGTTTCAGCGATGTCAACCGGCTAAGACACCGGAGTAGTCTGTAATCCGGAAGTCGTCATCTAGAACCAATGGGATCTCTTACCCCACTGACCTGGCGGAACCGGCTAAGTCAATCAAGTGTACCCAACGTATGATCTCCACTCCAAGTCACGCACTTCGAAAGCTAAAACTTGACGAATAATTCTCGCGCTGATACGTACAAGCCTTTTGGATTAAGCTCAATACTACGAAATGATACAGTAACTCAGTGCTACAATTCCAATTTGTTCACATGTTAAAACATGTGAACAAATTTTTTCTTAGAAACAGCTATCTCACAGAATAACCGAGTACGGTTTTCAAAATTGGCGCAGGCAAAGTGGTAAAGGGCTCAGTTTGTCCAACCCAATTTACCACTACCAAATACATGTATTTCTTCATTTTTGCTGTTACAAAACTAAGGAACATTGCTGTTCACACCACATCTTTAAGTCAAACAATCATTACAGCTCGCGTTTCAAGAATTCTGCACATTTTTCAATTATCAGACGAATTTCGTCACAACAAAAGCCGTCTGTCACCCCCTTTGAGGTTCTGTACAACTCAAGTGGAAATCTTAGTTTCAAGACAAAGCTTTAATTTACACCCCGCAGTACAACGTGTAAAATGCACTTTGATGGCTGTAATTACGTATATCTTGGAAGCAATACAATGTCTTAATTGCTTTTTACGAGTGCCAGTTCACTATATTGGAGCCTCTGTAAGGATGCCATATGCTCCGTCATCACGATATTCCTGCATCCTTGCATGTTTCAGATTGTCGATCCAATCCTTGTCAAAATGGAGGCGAATGCAAAACCAACGAAATCGGTATGGCTTACTGTAAATGTGGCGAAAGAATGTCGGGTCGTTGGTGCGAAAGAGGTAGGTTGTTGCAAGAGAGTTTGCTTTCACTTCTGCTTACGCGAGCGAAACCTTTGTCCCCACGCGTTGATCTCAGTATATTCCAAAGACCATTTGGGTGTTCACAAACTCAGAAGAAAATTGGGACAAAATCGCCATCTTGTTGCATGATCTAGCATCTGTTCTATAGCCAAGCACATGGAAAATCCGCATGAGGTTATAAAAAACACTGTAAAATATAAAACACAGTCGTATCATTTACTTTGTACATCGCTGGTTGCTTTCAGAACATCTTAAAAATAAAAAAAAATGTTTGCAATTTTGATACCGTGGTGCTTTACAATCACCATAGTTATAAATGCAAACAGACGACCGGTTACTCGGCTGGAATGCCGCATGATTGACGTCTGTTGTAATGCCTGTGATAAAACATATACATGTACATAGGGCTGCTATATTGGTTGTAACTCACGAGTGTGGGAACTATCTCATCCAACCCGGTGAAGTGCTCCTATCATCAACGATAATATACATACAAGTCTCTAACTAGATTCATCATGATGTCCGATATATGAGTAAATGTTCCATGTTTCGCGTCCACAAATCAATTGAAACAATTACCAGAAACTTTCGGCTTCTTAGATATATCATGACTGAAGCCTTCACCCGTGTGATGTCTTGCCGCTAGACGTCGCTAGGAGTAATACAGGGTTATACATACGGCAGAGTCTGTGAACACCATCGTTTCTGTTCACAGGAATACGCTGTTGTAAAATGCAGACGGTTTCCCCGAATCTTCCTGCATAATCATTAACTTTTGTGTCGATTAAAATTGGCATCCAACCAATCCATTACATGATTTTGTTGAACAACTTGATTTGTAATAGTAGATTTGTGGAACTTGTTTCAGGATTCTTTTCTTGGAGCTCTTGTAAATGTTTTTTTTTCATAAATTTTCCTCGTTTTTATTTGTTTATTTAGTTTGTAGCCAAAAAAATTCGCCGTCACCATCATGTACATGTAGGACCTCTTGTTGGAGCCACATGTAATACGGTACATCACTCCACCGGTGTTTTCCACAGAACGTCTAATCCTTCAAGTGGATCAGTTCTTGTGCCTTTTGACACAGGTTTCATGGCAGTCGCGATGTCAAGTTTTGTGAAAGTGTATCCGAGGGCCTCTTATATGCCTTCGACATACGGGATGACTGCACCATTTCTTCTTGCTTACGTTTACTAGTAGGCTTACGAGGTTCAAAAACTTTCCTCTGGGGAGGAGATATCGTCAGCGTTGTTGATTCCAAGGGATTCGAAAAGCGAACGGGAGGCGCACAAGTAGTTCACCAATTGAAAGATATACTGATCGTTGGTATAAAGAAGGATAAGGTTACCGTGAAACTTGGTAAGTCTGACTATGAAAGCAACATCCTCAGTGACGCTTACGATACCTGCAAGAGGAAAACAATTGGACCCTCAAAATCAAATGAGGCCACTTTGCAATAATAAAACTACCTCTGTCCTACTTCTGAAAGTGTACCTATGTTATATTGTACGACAAAGATTCGCAAAGATGGTGCCCCACTAAATGCCCATAGTGAACTGTACAGGTTCTACTAGGTTACAACCTATCGCGATCGTAATCAGATTTCTGAGCTCCTGTAGTTGAGAACTCGATACAGACAACTCAAAATCGTTTCTGGAAGACATGAAGTGCTTCATCATCAAACATTGTAAAGCTATGATTTCTCAGTTCGTAGTTTCCTTGCTTACCAAGACCATTTTGCTGACACTTTGAAATAATAAGGGACCGTTTGAATGGTGACGATACTCCGAGTCAGAGAACTAACGTACAGGGAAGGGGTATTTAATAATATTGTCGGATTTTGTCCTTAACATGACATATTTTGACTATGGAGACAGAAATAGGTACATGTAGATAGCCTTGAATCCCAATGCAATTTGTTCATGGAAAACACCGAACATGAGATCATTACTACAGCCCCGATAGAGCTAAGTACTAAAACATGGAGGAGATATTTCCACGTTGTGTTTCAAAATGAGAGGAAAGACTGTCCAACTAACCCTCCACTTGAACGGCTGCGATCCCTCGGGCAGTCTAAAATTCACATACATGACTGTATGATCGAACAGTTGTTATTAAGTTTATTGGACATTAAGGTAATCAGATAGGAAGGAGGTTCCCTCGAGTTCTCTGCTTTTTGTAAAATGACTCATTCAGATCATTACTTAAATTCAGGGCGCACCATCCATTACCACCAAAATGTTGGTGTCGGGCTTACCTATTTGAACAAGAATCCCAATCTGGTTTCTGAATCACGAGATCAATTACTTAAAGAAAACATATTGTTGATGCATTATGCAAATGTAGATGCCCAAAGTATACTTTTAAAAAGTCAGACGGATTCTTTTTAATCTCGTCAGCCTAAGTACAGATTAACATAGAGGAATGGTAGTCAACAGAATGTCAGAGTCCTTCTAGGAAGTTTTACATTAGGACTGCCATGAAACCAGTGTCAACAATTAGAAACAACAGGTACACCTGAATGAAGAACTATATGGAGAAGACAACAATAGAGTGGTGACCAGTATTCTATGTGGCTCCTACGACAGCTGCTATGTGGAAGAGACGGCGAGAGAAATAGCCAGTGAAAAATATTATCTTCAAGAGGTGCAAGAAAAGAATCATTAATCAGTTCCACAAATATGCAATCAAAGATACTGTTGATCAACAAAATCATGTAATAAATTGGTCGGGTATCACCTTACTCTACAGCTAACCTGATGATTATTCAAGAAGAATTAGGGAGGTGACCTGGAATTCACAACAGCGAAGCCCTATAAATATATATATATGTGTGTGTGTGTGTGTGTGTGTGTGTGTGTGTGTGTGTGTGTGTGTGTGTGTGTGTNCTGTGTAAGGGGAACCTAGTTTCGCAGCCCCTACAGGTAAGTACATTTGCAATTTTGTGGCGTCGTTTTTACCCAAATATTCACGTACACATCATTTCTGCAGTTCACAGTCTAGTCTTTTAAGCTTTAGGCAGCCGTCTAATCCGGCTGCTTCATGTTCGTGATTTCTCCAATCCGGCCGCCGGTGACGGGACTAATTGGGTTCTGAGCCACTGGTTACAACAAACATTTTGTGTGTTTAGAACTCAAAATATTAGCAAGTCTAAAATTACAATAGCCGGCCTTGCTCTCCTGTCTGTATTTCACGGAAGAATATGATGAATTATCCCCGAACAGATCCAAACTTCCCGCGACCGACCTAGGCCTGTTGGGCTATTAAACTTTGTAGGCTACTTCTATAAATCCGAAACAGCGAAATAAAGCAACTCGTTTGTTAAAAACAATCAGTGTATGTGTTAAGGTTTGCATCGAACTTTGATGATTTACTGGTGTAAAGCGATGAAGTCGAATTATAAGCTGACACTAATAAGAGTTTTGTGAACTGCTTTACAGACCGTGTTAGAACCTATTACGTCATTGCTTAATTTCATCCCTTCCATCTGCCGCCTGGTGTCAGGTAAAAGAACTGAACCTGCTGATTTGGAGTAAAATTACTCGTTCTAATTTGATACAAACTGTGTTGCTTTTTTTGTGTCATTCTCCTAAGTATTTTGGGGAGAATTGATCTTTTTAACAATTTGCTGTGTTAGTGAACACTAAGTCACAGTCACAGTTCAGCGACTCGATTCCTTCTCAAGGGCGCATGCATGTAGATAATGTATATATAATGTAGACTCACTACTATGTTTTATCGCTTTCTGCGGCATTTTATATGCTGTGTACACATCGATGACTCGATTTTATAGGGGCTCGGTGAATGAAAGGACTGACGGTACATGCGAAACTGCTCTATGCCTGGCGCTGGGAGATTCGATTTGAGTGACAGCCCTGTGCCTTTTTATCTCGGATATGTAGTGAACAAATTTTCATGCCATTTTGCAGTTCCAAGGTGGTTCTGCTAAATCATTTTTTTCTCACTACATGATATGTATTTGGTAGTTCCCCGAGAATGCAGGTAAGGTATTTTGATAGACATGCATACTATGTTACAGTGTAAGTATTATAAAAACCGAATAATGTTTGAGATATTCTTAATGATAAATACTGTTTTGGGTACTTTTTGTTCAGTAAATGGTAACTGGACCGAGTGGGGAAGTTGGACATCTTGCCAAAGTCGATGTGGTGTCCAAACCAGGTGGCGACAGTGTACAAATCCGCCTCCAGCCAATGGCGGACGAGGCTGCTACGGACCGGATACTAGCTTCAAACCATGTGGAACCTGGCCCTGTTCAGGTGATGCGATTTTACACCAATTAAAAGACATCATGCTTGAAACAATAGAATCTACTCATTGCAACAGCAAGTATCTCCAACTAGGGTTTGGTCACGGCACCATACTGCCCCCATTCGTAATGCTAAATGTCGAACTGGTCAGTTCCAATTCTTAAATTGTAATCATAAAGAGGTCTAAAACACAAAATATCGATGTTTTTATATGATCGATATTTTTTGTTTCAATTGGTACAAAGAAGTAATCAAATGAACGATTACAGTATACGGCTTAGCTTCTTTCATTTACCATGCTTTGGCGCGGTCTGTTGTATACACGTACAGCTGTATGTACAAAATCGCTGTTTTGTATATCTCTCGAGCATAATATGAGCTGCTACTGTTGATGAATATCAAGCATCAGTTTTCACGATTTATTTATTTATTTATTAATTACTTGGTCATATATCTGCTAGGTTCCGCAATTTGCACCTTCGATAAATACGGTACCCACTTTGGAACATCACGTTGTTCATTCAGACAAAGCCAACGGGACAATGGAAACTTTTACGAAGGGTCGCCCTCGAACTTCAATCAGTATAATTCGGATCGCCGACCCAGCGTGGATCACACTTACGGATTTCAGTTCGTGACGAAAACAACCGGCCCAAGACGTTATCTGTGGTCAGGCCCTCACAATACGCCAGGGTCGTGGACCAACGCGCGTCTAAAACCTAACGACAAAATCAGCCTTGAAGGATTGATACTCTCTCAGCACAGCACCTACTGTGTCCGTTTCTACTACATTATACTAGGTTTGTGCGTTTTAGTTAAACTAGTAGTTTTAAGAAGTTTATTTCCATAAGACTGTATAGCTATAATGCGAGTTTGGTACGGAGATCACGTAACTTCTTTGAAAGATATCACAATGCTTTTCAATCCCTAATCTCGTGACTTCATTCTTTCCAGTCTTGCTTGTCATCCGAAACAACTCATCAGGTATTTTCGTAAACTCAATTTCCCTGCGGAACACCTCGGGTATTATCTTAGCCTCAAATTTTCCCTCAGAAGTGAACTTTATCTGCCCTTGTGCAAACGTAAGTCCCATGGTCAATCATTGTCCACTTTAGACACGTGAAGTCCGCACGCGCATGGATAACGTTGGTTCACCTCCCAGTGGAAAACATAGGCTATTGAAAATTTTGGAACTTATTGAAAATTTTCTTATCCTAGCCTCAGATTATTGTCCCTTGGCGGTGTTTCATTTCTGGGCGCGTGAGAACTTCAATCATTTCAGCAGACATTGAACATGAGACGCATAAAGCGTGCGAAAGCGCTTACTAGCTCTTTAGCCAGCAAAAGGCCTCGTATTCAATAAGTACCACAACTCCATGTTTCTAAATTTTAGGTCGGATGCTTGTTGGTATCAACCTTTACTATTCGTCAAACGGACGACGAGGCGATCAGATTTATAACGCTTACCGGAATACGAAATCTTTAGCTGCGGATTGGAAATGGGAATTATATGAGCACGAGATTGATCCGAATTCTGAAAATTCAAGGATCCGTTTCCCGCTCGAGGTATGACATAAATGCTAATCACGGTCAAGGTTTGATTCATAGAATTTACCCTGTATGCTTGAGGTGCTGAAGAATTTGTAATTGCTAAAGGCATACCTTATATTTGTATTTCGTCTGCTTATGCGATTGGTTGGCGCTTAAAGCTGCATTTTCATTGGTTAGCAAGCCTAAAACTAATCATTTTACCCTCATAAACCAAAGCGACCTAATAACAATCCTTACAGTGACAGGATTCTATTTCTGTCACCAATAAAAACACCGAAACCATTCGGGACTCAAAAAACGCTTCAGAGTGCATTATGATTGCCAAAACATTTCGAATTCAGAAAAATCGTATTATTCACCTGGCGTGTGATGTTAATTGCCAGTTTATTCGGCAATAATTCAATGTGGTAATGTTGTTCAATCCAAAAGTGTTTCAGTGTTCAAAGAATTCGACATCGACAATTGAGAAGGAGCAAAATACAACCGTAAGAGTGCTGCATCAGTGGACAAGTGAGCCGCGTTCCGTAAACGCACGGCACTCGCTAACAAAGCTACAACGCCACGTGCAATGCCGGCGATATCTAGGGGAGACTTGCTTGATCATTCGTTTTGTGAAATTTTATGTGTCCACGGAGCGCAGCAAGCAATGAATCTTATTTTCCGCCTCTCTGTAATGAGAAGCCCACTTAAAAGGTATTAATTTTCGACAACATTGTAAATAATGAGAAGACAATTACGCTCTTAAATACATGTACGCTTAAGCAAACTCATCTACATGTGTAGTGGCCGGTATAACCAATTCCACAAAACACTAAAACATAGCAGCGTCCATCTTTGCGAGGGCTCACAATCGTAACTTACAAGGAGTAATCCAGAGCTCTGAAAGCGCTGGCTATCAAAGTCACTTGTACAAGTTTTTAGTAAAGTGAGGGCATTACCTTCCTGGCTAATTACCGCGCTACACCAAATACAGGTAACTATTCTCATTGTATAGGTTTGGCCTTGTCCATTTGGATAGGTTAAAAACAATCTGTGAGATTTTTGTTAGTTTACACAAATTGTGTCTTAGATTGTTATCAGCGCTTTGAAAGGCCAAGGACGAGGATACGCTAACATAGACGACATTGTAGTCACTCGAGGAAAATGTCCAAGCAAGCCGGCTCCACCCACCCAGCCTCCGCCTACTGCCAGACCACCGCCTACAGGTAGGGTGCAGTAAAACATGAAATGCCATTGTGATCGGCTGTATTTGAAACCGTGCTCTGTGGAAACCTGTACTGTTTTCCTACTTAATGTTAACAGGCTTTGTCTAAGTGCTTTACCCAATTGGGAAGCAGTAGGCAGCATTTGTTATCACAGACTTGTTCAACCAGGCTTGCTTTTTAAGCAGGTGGCTTTGAAAAATCTGAATTGTCCAATTAAAAGAACGATATTGATACTGGGAAAAAATATATAGATTATTACATGGCGAAGTCGTTATCCCCCGTTATCTAGAGCCCGAGTGGACTTTGGACAATTATCGCCCGAGGGGCGTTAGCCCCGAGGGTGATAATTCTCCAAACGACGATGAAGAAACACAACCAATGTCTCCACGACAGCAGAAATTCAGTTTATATTTTATAAACTATGAAAACTATCTGCAAATTTCAAAATCAATAATTTAAAAGAAAATTGAGTGGCATAGCAATCTGGGCTCAGACCGTGCAACATTGATGAGAACCTCAGCAGTCAAAATATAACATTTTTTTAACCATGCATCCCCAATAATGGTGTAGAACTGAATGATTGACGAAATTATGCGTATCTCCTCTACTAGGGCCTCATTTGGAATGTAAAGAATCCAGTCAAATAATAATGCTCAATATATTTCCAGTAACAGTGTTAAATCACGATATTGGTGGACCTACATCGGGACAGTTAATCATTCACGATCAAAACATCAACAAAAACGTTAACTCGAGAAATCCCCGACAGCAACTACCTGCAAACTGTGGGAAGGGAAGTTAGGACTATACGATATCTTCTCTCAGTTCATAACTCAAATTTTGGTCTAATTCATAAGACCGAAAATGAAAGTAGACAAGGCACAATGCCTGCCGGTATGCTACAGGTGCCCGACTGGTAGCATCAGGCGCTCGTTTTTTCCCCAGTCTCTGAGGTTGTCGCCCAAGAATTAATAGTGCTTGAACTACGCATCGTCATTAGCCTTGTGCAATGTCAAATGAACTTTTTTCACTTGTACAAGAATTTCAATCACCGTTTGGGACAGAATCGTGTTGTTACCGGTTGCTAACACGAAATCCGGCCTGTTTGGTATCCACAACCTTGTGTGAGCGAAGTCAGCCACGGTATTCCGTTGTACACATCTTGGAATCCTTTCAATTGTTTTTTTTTTTTGTAGTTTAGACGTTATTATAAGCCGTTGAAATTCAGCACCACCTGGAAGTCGACGATGTGGTCATCGTAATTGCCGTTATGGTTCTTAAATATATTCTTTGTTACGAATCACGTCAGGATCACATAAAATGTTTAAGTATGCTAAGCGTTCCTGTTGTTTGTGGAGTTTTGATACTCGGACAAGTGTGTTTTGAACGGCATTTACATTCCTTATTTAACGCAGTTTCCTGTAAACATGTAACCCCTTATTCTTCCTCTTCCAGGGGGTGCATGTTTGAACACACACGGTACAAGTCAGTGCAATGGTTGGGCCACCAGAGGAGAGTGCGAAAAAAACAGGACATGGATGCGTACGAACTGTGCTCTGGCTTGCGGCGTCTGTAGTAAGTTGTGGATTCTTTATAGTTTAGAAGATTAAACGAAAAACTTAAAACTAACAACTCCTCCGCTGACTTGTTAGGTGCCGTGCCCTTAGAATTCTGTCCACTCATTTCTCATTTCTTGTAAGGTTTGGTTAAAGTTTAGGGTGACGTTTTGTATCGTTTGGTATGAGACATCTACTGGTATAATAATATGTCGTGCATTGCTAGGTAACTACAAGTGTACAGCAATTGTATGCCGTTATTCAAAGATATATTTCGCATTTCTTTAAAAATGGATGATTTTCGACTAAAGTCGCGCCTTAAGTCTTGGCTTTTTGGTCAAAATCTGATATTTTTACACCACATGTTCTTCAAACTTGTGTCATCTGAGTTCACCACAACAGACTCATCCTATCGATTTTCTTTTTAAGGTACACAACCTCCACCAACAATACCACCAACAGGTAACTATGTTAAGCGGCATTCAGACTGTGAATTAAGGTTATTGTTCCAAGTAGACTGTCCGTAAAATTAATTTAACTTTGTTCGTACGGGATGAATCACGACTACAAACAGAAAAGTCGTTTCTTATGCATGACCAGGGTTTGATCAAACAGGACAACAACACTGAGAAACTCCGTTCAGACTGTTGTTGAATTCCTTTGAACACCTCCATCGTTATATTACTTAATGCACTGTACATTTCATATGAAAACAAAACTAGATGTGTTTAATCGATTCAAATCGTTCTGACTTTAATTGCATTTTATGAATAACTTGGTGATAAAATAGCTGCAGTAAGCTATTCTTGTTTGTCGCGAAAGAAGGTGTGTAAGACCAGGGTCAATTTCTTAGACGTAAAATCCTGTCGAACGAAGTTAATAGATTACGTGCTTCTCTTGTACTTCATAGGAATATATCGCGAAGTACTACATGACCTTGCGTTTTTGGGTCTACGAAACTCACGCAAGAGCGAGATTTACAGGATGATTACAAGAATTGTGCCGTGAAATTTTGTTGAAATCTGTAGTTTTTTGTGATTGGTTTTGACGTAAAATTTGGCCGGGCAATGAAAGTTGTGGCTTGAGAGAGTGGCCATTAAGACTGTAAACAGAAAGCAGTTGATAACCAAAACGACATTTGTTCAAGTATGTAGGCTGCACGTCTAAGACCCATTGAAAATGTAGCTGTCACGAAAACTACTTTGTCACCATTCGTGTTTTTTCGCTGAGTTCTACTTGCTTGTTATTGTAAATCGACTTCATTGTCATTTTTTAAACGCTTAGCGTTCACCTGTGCACTAATTGTTCTGATATTTCCACCAGTGGGCCCTTGTGGGAACAAACACGACACAGAAGAGTGCGCTGCATGGGCCGACACTGGCGAATGTGACAAGAACTCCAACTGGATGCACGTTAACTGCGCACTGGCCTGCGGAAAATGTGGTAAGTGTAAAGTTCCTGGTCTGAATTCAAAGGGGTCCTGAACACCTATAGATGATGTTTTGATATTGCGACACTGGAGAAATATAAAATGGCTTATTAATTCTATGCTTGTCGATAGGCTTTGGGAAGTTTTCGAACCATGCGGAAACCGACAAAAACCAATTTTGGTATTTGTGGACCTCTAGTTGCTTTTTATAAAAGTTCATTAGCCGCTTGAAGTCAAATATTTCGTCCTTTGTCATTAGCGTGTAAACATAGAACAATAGCACTGGAATGACAACTTCGATTTCGCGCTGCTGAGGTTGCGCCGCGGATGCGTGGCATTTGTTTGCATTGGTTTGTTCCAGTGCCAGTGTTGATTATATTGCGTTGGAATTTGCTGGCAACGAAACTTTTCGCAACTTTTCGTCGTTTTCAAACAAATCCCATCAGAGTCATGAAAGTCTTTCATAAGTTATTGATGTGGATTTTTTCCAGAAACAAAAGATAAATAATTTATTTCATAAACAAATATCATTACGCGTACCTGACAGGTTGAAAGTATTTTTTTAATTCTAAAAAACGCGAGTGTTAAAAAAATGCGACAAATAATTGGGTGTAATAGTAACATAAATTGAAAATGAACTATAGAGGCTATCTAAATTACTAATTAAACGTTCAGAGATGATTCAAGACATTTCTACCCTATCAAGATAACGATTTTTTTGGAATGTGAATCCCTCACAGTTGCTGTGAAGCATTTAGTCGGGGATTCATCCAAAATTATACATCATTCTGAATTAATTGGACCTTCGGTGTCGTTTGATACACTTCTTCAGGATGCAGATATTTTCAAAAATGTAATAAACTAAATACTTCTACTACCAATCCGAAATTTGCAAATTAATGCTATCTGATAGATAAAAAAAATTAGCGAACTTCTATTGTGTAGGTTTGAAAGATATTCTGGATAGATCATTACATAGGTTGCAGTGTAGGAATTTCCTTAGTAGTTTGTAAATAAACTCATTTCTTCAGAAAATAAAAATTAGTGATTCTGACACATGCGGTGTGTAAATAAGAGAGATTGGGACTTAATTTTATGATTTCTGTGTTACTAAAGACCATGGACTCTGCAAAATAACAATATTCATGACAAACTGAAACATGATCACCTGTTCCATATCCATCAACGTCCGAGAATGAAAAAAGGGACAACTGGATTGAAAACCGGGACTTCTGGATAAAGGGGGGGGGGGGGTGGGGCATCTGGTTCTATACCAAAACGCAAGTGTGAAATGTTCGCTGCAACACACAAAAACGTTCTTACAGCATTTTTTTGTCGAACGGGAGATTTTGCACCTAAAAGCTCACGACGGCTTTTTTTTGTTTTTTTAAGTCGATTGGGCAATTGCGGATGCCTCAAAAACTCTATTTAGGAAAATAGTGCGGTGTCTTGTGGGAATTTACAGTAGTATAGGATAATATGCCTGTATCGCCATGTGTCAAGAAGCGGGATACTTTAATTGTGTGACGGGTTCGCTGGAAAAATTCAAAAAGGGATAGTCCGACAAAAGCAGGACAATTGGCAAGTGCAATGTAGGCTGTCAACATCGCAAACTATTGGATTGGGGTTTTTACAAGGTAAACTTTTCATTTCATTTTATATATTTTATTCCACGGCTGTAGGTAAATACTACACTGATCAGAAATGGATTTAACAAAAAAGTATCTGGACACCAGGTAAGCATTGCACAAATGACTTACAATAGAAAAGATCTTTTAAGAGTAATAATCTATGCGAACACACATACACAGACACACGCACACAGATACATGCACACACACACAAGCACGCACACACGCACACTCACACAGACACACACACACGCACACACATACACCAGCTTGCTTCTGATACACTTCCTTTAAGGGCAATTCTGTTTTCAAATTGCATTTTTCTTCAGAGTGGTTTCGTTATATGAATGTTGCAGGCTCCATCTGTCAGTTTAATTGATATCCTTCATTGTAGAAGTAGAGTGTTCCAACATCCACGACACTGCGGCGTGTGACAGATGGGCTGCAAGAGGGGAGTGTGTCAAAAACCCTCGATGGATGTTACCGAATTGTGCACTGGCGTGCGACGAATGCGGTCAGTGCTTGGTTAAGAATTTACTGCGACACTATTAGGACAGTTTATGCTAAAAAATAAGCGCTTCAGTAAAATGGATGTGGAAGGAATAATGACAAAATATTCCCATCACTCATAAACCACTTTAATGTGTGAGCTTAAGTGCAGTATGCGTCATGAGGAGAAAATGCACGTGTCTTGGCTTTTCAATTCTGCACCCTGTTTCAGTCAATTGAAAACACTTAAGTGTTTAGTATAATACAGTTATCTAACAGAAATGCCCGATATCCCAACATAAGATAGTCACACGTTTGCGTTCTGTAGATCACTTTTCTAGTGAGGAAAATGATGTCACGTAAGAGTTCTAGTAATATCGTCTTGCATTGTAAGCGTGATCACTCTGACTTACTCCAGAGTATCTTTCGTCTAAGGAACGTCTGCCTGATGATGTATGCAGTAAGGCCGTTCTGTAATTGCATAGCAACACTTCCATTCTAAGATATTTACCCACAGTGCACTTCTGCTTTTTCACATGCAAGTGTACTGAAAATTAGTATCTCATACCCTAATAATGTATGGAATTCATCTCTGTAATTCAGACAAACTTTTATTGAGTTACAATGCTGTCACCGAGAAATTGGCAAAAGAAAAATATCAGAGCTGGGTGTGTCCTCCTCAACTCTGGTGCTGGTCAGTGCATTTTTCTATCTCCGAAAATAAGGAAACTTCAGTTCAGGACCCGTGTCTTGATAACGTGCAATGCGTCTTCCTGGGAAAGAGAAAAAAAACAAACAAACCCAGCTCAGGAGAATGGACGCTTTGTGACCAAACAAGTTCAGGATTCGTAATTGGAATTACTTATGTACATTAAATGGATCCGAAATCAAAAATTGTATTTTTAAAAGTGAGAACATCTTCTTTTAAGGTACAGGTCCGAGACCTCAGCCAACGACACCCGCAAGGGCGACGACGGTAGCGCCAAGGACTGCTCCCCCATCTGGAGGTAATGTTGAAACTACGCCGTGGCCGAGTAAAATGACCTAGTGCACCTAGAGTGAGCCCATTTCTGAATTTCTTGAAAGGTCGAAAATCTTGGCTATTCATTACTTTTGTGAAGTTGATATGCTTCTAAGGTTTCCTTATCACTTCCAATTAACGACGTGTAATAAATACTTGTAAATCGGTAGCTGGAGAAACGTTCAAATTTGACTACAGCACCTTCGGAAGGTCATATCTCAGAAATGGATCCTAATGAAACTTTCACATACTGTACATGTACTTCATTTAATGCTCTTGTATGGCAGCTTATCAAAAACAGGAGGTATTTGCGATTTGCATAAACCAGAAACCAAACAATATTTCAGAAAATGGTGACAGCGTTTTGAGATTTCATCTTGAACATTTATATCAAGCAACAATTGGGCACGCAGTTGATACCGTTGTTTTCCTATAGCGGGGAGGGAATATATGCAGATTTGCAAAAATTGCGCACTTTGTGACAAGTTTTTGAAATTTGGTACAATGTTAGGTATAAGCAAAGGAAATTCAAAAAACACCGCAAACAAAGTGTGCTGACCCCCTGGTGGTCGCTACGCGCAAAATTCAATATGGCCGCCGCCGAAAATGGAAATTGGCGTATCTCAGTAATTATTATCACTAAACCAAATTCTGATATCATATTTTCATTACTTTTGGGGTGCGGAGTTCATATCTGGTGTTAGTTTTATGTTTTGTGGCCAATTCCAATGCAAAATGATACTTTTAAGGCAAATGTCATTTACAAAAAACTCAAATTTATGTTTGCCCTCACAGAAGTTAGTTTGCTTAATTAATGGGTATATCGATGTGATTCGCCGCACAAAATCGTAAAATTACCATTTTTCAAAACCAGATTTACACTGGTGCAGGCAACTTCACATTTGCACAATGTGGTACACAGAAATCCAGCTCGATGGCACTTACAATTGCCTTTGCAACCAACAACACAGCCGCAGTGGAGAAGTAGGGAACACATACACTTGGCTAATATCTTCCAGATCTGTCCATTATGGCACCCATTTTTTAGTTCTAGCATTCCATACACAACCCCATTGACCTGGGTTTGGCATCTGGGTTTTTTTAGCAAGCGACGTGCTTGGAGCGACTTGAACATCTTGGTGATGAAGCCCGTATTCGCTTTGGTACATCCCAGTTTGTCAATACCTTTCTTCAAATCAGTGGGTGTTCTGTTGGCGAAAGTAAAGGAGTTGGGCCTTGGGATGACGTCAGACTACAGTTCGGTAGCAATTTCAGTTTTGGTTTCAATAAACCTTATGAATTAGGTTTGACCAATGTCGTTGCTGCTTAACGTTCGTAGAGAAGCATGCATCCTCAAACTCGTCAATTAATCTCAACACTTCTGTCTTTGAGAGCTCAACCATTTCCATCTCTCCTCGTTAGCCATAGAGTCCATTTGCACCACTGTGCCCTTCAAGAACTTGATACTGCACTGTTGGCTCTAGTCAAGAGTCATCAAAGAAAACTTCCTGTCACTACGTTGAACAGCAAATTCCCCTTCCATGAGAGCTTCGTGCACTGAAGGGTGGGTCATATCCATCAGGAAACAGGCAACCAGCGTGCGTGATTCGTATTTCCAAATGCAAAAACTGTGGACACATTTCTTCACAGGCTTTCGCAGTCAACAGCCAATTTCCCAGCCTCTGACCTCGAATGAAGTGAAGTTAATGTGTAGGTAGTCTCTCAAATTTTCTAGTAGCAAATTGTTGGAGCATTGTTGACTCGTTTTCCCACACATCAAAGCGTTCGTAATTAAGCCAGGCAAGCGTGAGCTGGTATGCATATCTGGTACGCTTGATATGTTGTCCACCCAGAAGAGATGATCCAACACCAGGAATGAAGACATTGGCCAGGGAGAACACGTGGTCTCATCCAGATCCATCCATCAGTGTACCTCCACACTCTTGAGATGCCATGTCGAGCATGCCCATGATATGAAGCATACCACTTTTGATTCACCGACCTCATCAGGGTACATCTAATGACAACTTTTCTGCTGAGCATAGAAAAGACAGTTACCTTCTATGTCTGGAACTTGACTAGGATTTACAAACTTTGGTGCCTTCTTGACCACAGGCATTGCGTGTTTCTGCATGGTCATTGTCAAGGCATTTTCATAGAAAATGGAAAAAACCAACTGTCGCCCTTGGCCTGATGTTTTCTGAAGGTTGGTAATGTGAAAAGAACCCAACGTAGGTCACTGGAATATTTTGTAGTTGTCGCTCACGTTCAGTAAAAACATTGTGCACATGATTGAGCCATGCGTCATCAAGAATCTCTGCTCGGGGATTTTCAGTGAAGGAAGGTTTGGCTTTCCCCTTTGGAGAAGGTAGGAGCGTGATAACTCCAGCAAACTCATCAATGTACGGGAGAATGGCAAAGTCATCAAAAAGCTTGTAATTGACGATATCAGCAGCATGCATCGTAAGGGGTGGGGGTACAGCCCAGGGTTTGTATGAGTGGGATGACTGGTTAGAGAAATGACAGTACCATGGAACTCAATGCGACGAGACTCATCAATATTATCAACTGCGGAAAACCCCCGCTTGAAATTTGAAGGCATAACGACTGCCTCTTCGGTAAACCGTTTTGACACTGATAGAGTAAGTCCCATTCTGATACGAATGGCACGATCGTAAGAAACTGAAATGCCTAACTCATGAAAAGTTCCACTTATTCCCTTCTAACGATCATTGGCAGGCAGCTTCAATCCCACATATAGCGGAAAGGGTGTCTCTCCTTTCGTTGATAGATGGTAGCTTGCTTTGCTAGCTTCGTTTGCGGCATTGCTGCATAACAGTTGAGAGATAGTGCAAGCGATTTCATTCTGGTGCTGATGTTGCCTTGGGTCTTCTGCCATTTTCTCCTCAATAGAGTTCGAACTCTGAAGTAAGACATCTAGAAGGGTCAGAAGAGGCTTCGGAACTGGCTCACTGGAACAGTTTGAATTCAATGACCCATTGAGTGGCACTTGTAGTCGAATACCTTTACGATGCAGGACACCAACTTCAGCAATCTTCTTAGCCTCGTCCCCCCGTAACCTCGACACGTGCATTCTCTGTCACAGCGGCGCTAACTTTGTTCTTATGAGAGATGTAAATATCTCCACCCATTGAGTATTCAGACCAATCACACCTTAGCTTTTCTATAATATGTTCTTTGAACCTTTTTGGGTGCACGTGCACACCAATTCAATGAGAGTCCAGCTGCTCCAGCCGAGTATCATGAAGCTTTCTCAATTCAGCAAGCTTGAAAGTGCAACGGTTGAACTTCACAAACGCTACTAGCTGAGCGATTACCAAAGGATCGTATTGCTGACTAACGTAAGTTTCCTTGGCATACGACGTTTGGGTGGTTCGAGCATCGTTCTTCAGCTGCATGAGTATAACATGATAAGTGATAATGAACATCACCAGCCTTAGGGTCAATAGCAGTGTTTAAAAGTACAAGAGTCATCCAGGACTTGGATTCTGTAGCCTAGCTGTTCAGGGATTTGCTACAGTTTTGACTTCTCGCTCTTTATGTTTGTTCATGGTCTTCATCTTGAAACTTTCACAGCAGACGACACTACATATTGGTGCGATCCACCGTTTTTTCGGACTCGATTTCTATTCACTATCAGAGATATTCCTGTTCTTTTTTTCCAATTCCCGCTGTATAATGTATGAGCGGAAGAGTCGTCGGCATCCGTTGTGGTATTTGGCTCCATTCTTTAGCAGTTTATTTGCTATTCCTGAACCATCATCCAGGCTCTCCAAGTTCCGACTCTCATTGGTAAAGGTACACCATTGTCGGCAAAACGTTTCAAACCGTTTTCAGGGTTGGTACGCACTTTAGTGACCCTTCCTTTTATATAGGCATCGTAATTCTTTGTGGGATTGTTCTTGGCGAAGACAACATGCAGTTGGTGACCTTTTTTAGGAATTTTGAAGGGACAGTCGTCACTTATGTTGAGGTATTGTTTTAAACACAAATGGGCGGAGATATGTCTTAAATAAGTTAAAATAGGTAAAACTAATTACTAATTAGCTTTACAGGCATTATATTCGGCCTGATTCCAAGCAACAAAAATAATAGATGTAAGAGTGAAGCTCCCCGGGACCAATTGTTTGACATTTTCTATCCGGTGACAAGCGTTTGATATTTTCAGTCCAGAGACAGTGTACGAAGACTTAAATAGCCTCAAAACATAAAACTATCATCAGAAATGAACTCCTCACACCCAAAAATATTGAAAACATGGTTTTCAATATACTCTAGTGATAACAATAGCTGAAATACGCCAACTTCCATTTTCGGCGGCGGCCATATTGGATTTTGTGCGTAGCGGCCACCAGGGGGTTAGCATAATTTGTTTGCGGTGTTTTTTAGAAATGTTTTACCTATCCCTAACATTGTACCAATTTTCAAAAACTTGTCACAAAGTGCGCGATTTTTATGAATTCCCTCTCCGCTACTATGAATATACCTTTCTATTTTGGCAAGGTTTACTAAAAGGCCTGGTCACATGACCCGTTTAACGAGAATTGGTACAAGGTCAAATGTAAATCCTACTGCGTTTTTATTTTAAAAAATATATACTTTTACTGAAGTCAGAATCTGCACTTATGTAGGTTTTTTGGCTGAATGGACAGACTTGTCGATAAGGTAATCTTAACAGGGCTGCACCAATATGGAGAAGCCAAACAAAACTAGTTTCCTCTTCGAAGTATAACTTGGTTGACAGCGTGTACTGAACATGTACAGTACATGTATTGCCTTAGCCTTTTTCTTATTATTTATCCTTTCGCCAGCTTGTAATACTCCCCTGATGCAGACCGGAGTTGTGCCGGATCACAAAATATGGGTATCTGGTCACATCGGACAATGCCCTAGGTCACATGCCATACTGAACAGTCAAAAGACCGTCAGTGGATCACCCCCGTGTTACGCGTGGTGTACGATGTCTCTTGCCGATCCATGGATACATGTGAAATTTGACATCAGGTGAGTAGATGAATATGGATTAAATATTTCAACTGGCTATTTTTCGTTAAATGATGTAACAAACACGTTGAGTGATTACTATTGTGCAACCAAGTCATGACGTTTGTCATGAACATGTAGCGCAACTAAAACTCAGGTTAGACTACATTTTTACGCATACATGTAGGCCTACACGGACAGTTCACTGATCTGTCAGATGGAACCTTGAGCAACTCCCTATCAAAAATAGTTGCGAAGCATAAAACGCGACCGAGAACCAACTCGAGTTCTGGTAATGAATTTAATATTGGATAGCCTTTTAACCTTTATCACATGCGAAGGTACATATTTGAGAGATTAGCGGACCAAAATGTCTTCATATTTTTAGATACCGAATTACAGCTGTTGAAGTTCAGGGACGCGGTGATGAGAATCATCACTTAAATACGTTTGAACTGAAGTACAGCAACAATGGTCGCTACTGGAGTTTCTACGATGATAGGACGAGGAATTCACTAGTAAGCTCACAACATTTGTTTATAATTATCTGGTGTGTACGTCAACAAAACGGAATGGGTGATTGACCACTCATTTGGACTATCAATGTCTGTGCATCGTTCGTGTACAAGTGTGAATCCAGTCACGACATGCAGAGGTCAGTCAGACAGGTTATTTTAGATCCGTGGGTGAACATAATTCAGACAATTTTACATGAATCATAAAATGGACTTGTAATAACGTGAGTCAAATGAAATTCGGGAAAGTCCCTCTGTACGCTCAAGCTACTTTGCAAAATCTTACCAGATATATTAGTTTACAATGTATAATTCTAATATCGAAATATTTTTTTTTGTAGTCGCTACTGGCCGGTCAAGGCAGTGTCCGCACAACACTGGACCCTCCTCTGGAAACCTTATATGTGAGAATTGTTCCCAAGACATGGACGCCTCAGCAAATCGTCTGTCTCCGTTTTGAGCTCTACGGGTGTCCAATCGAATAACTGTTGCTCTATTTGTGACAGAACCCGGTGACGGTATGGCTAGAGCATTGTACGACAATGTCTCTGGTTTTCCCAAGTAGACTTTTCTTCTGTACATGTAGACATTTTCTCTGAGAATTTTACGATTGCATTGTCTTAGTTTACGTCACTTTGTGAGCACACCTTTGACTCAAGCCAGATTATAATTAATCTATAATGTTACGCTCTTTACGATTAGCACATAACGCCAAGGTCAAACAATCAAATGTTTTAAAACCGACTACTTTTACAACCTACACTAAGAACATGAAGGTCTTGTCAATGAAGAAATGAGTTAGCCTATGTTTTGGTAACAGGCAAAGAACAACATGTACAAACGATACACAATTGCTCGGAAGATTTTCCAAAATAGTTGTTTTAGACCTGTCCACAAAACAAACGCAAAAAAGCTGAGTTTGTTGCCCGGTGCCTGTCCAATTAGTTACGTGCTTGATTTGCTAGCTCAAGTCAGTGAAGACCAAGTACTACAACCGAACGCATAAACGCAGTAGCCATCTGTTTTATAACGTAGTAGAAGTAACGCACAGCCAAATGAAAGCGCTCCGAGGAGCGACACGTGGTGAAATTGGGTGAAAATTATTGGAGATGATGATAATGATGATGGTGATGATGATGATGATGACGATGACGACGACGACGATGATGATGAAAATGGCGATGATGAACATGAAGATAACAATCATGACGAAAGAAGATTTCAGAAATGAGTAAGAAATAAGCTACATGTATAGTCTTGTTCGTATCAACAAATGTGCAGCAAAATCGTACAATATACTCTCACAAAACGTTCGAAATATTTCAAATGTTGATTTTTGAAATTGAAAGTCAGATAACTCAAAAACGGGAAATCTAAAAAAAATTGTTACAGGTCATTCGAAAGAGCATACCTCAGAGAATCTAAATTCAAAAATTCACGTCATTTGCTCTTCCCGTTCAAAATGGCACAGCAACACAGAAAGAAGTTTCGGTTAAGCAGAACTTGGTAATAGATACATGTAGCAACAGAAAACTAACACATGAAAATTTTCGAAGCAACGGGTCCAACAATGTGCCTTCCACAGGACAAAATGTTTTCGGCCATAAATCGAGGCGCCATGCGCAATGGTCGTTAGTTCCGCAATCTTTGACCAGAGGTAAATGATTTTCGGTACATCTGTTGGACATGTCAAGTGCAACAATCCTGTCGATTTTGATCTTTGTACGTCAAAAGTTACGGCCTCTATGAGCATTTGAATCTGAATTCTAAAATAAAATGTCATCCACGTCCGCCTTTTTTCAATCTGATCATAACCAAAAACAAAAGGCTTCTAGCACTTTTGCAAATACAGCTTTTGGGCAAATTTCGAGCGAATCAGAGGGAAAGTGCGACTGGTATAGAGCGCGAACAACAAAAAAGCGAATTCTACTTGCGCTAACTGCGAAGCGATACCTAAGCTTACAATGAAACAACATGTGCGAGTGAGATAAAATGTCAAATATATCAAGACAAACAGAACTACTACCGATATCGATAAATATAAAAGATATAAAGTGTATGATATGTTGAGCTGTAAAGATGGGTGACAATCTCTCGGACAATCGGCACTGCTGCAGGTGTAAAGGTGGTATATACATGTATCAAGGTTGATGGCTAACACAATGCCGAAGCAACACTGTGATATCGATATGGGAAAATCGAGAGTTAATAGAAATGAAAAAAGAAATAAATGATTTAAGGGAAGGAAGGCTATGAAAATTGACTGAAAAAATACAAAATTGAAGAGAATTATGGACGATGGCACAGTTTTGCGAGGAGACAAAGAAATCACGCTTGTAAACCAATATAAGTAGGAGAACGAAGAGGGCCACTGACCCAAGAATCAAAACACAATCATAATGAGGACGGATCAGTATAGCTTACATAAAATAATTTAATACTTAAATTATATTCATATGCACTAATTGGGAAGCGATACCGAAGCTAGTTTACACTGAAACAATACGAGAGGGTGAGATGATAGCTCATATATATTACGACAAACTAACTTACTACAGATCTGATCCATAGATACAAAAGTTATACAGTACATGTATATTGAGTTGTAAACGTGGGTGACAATCTGCCTCAGGTGCAGCAGAAGGAGGCATCCGCCCACCGGAGGGGGAGCGAGCGAGGCTGACAAAAATTAGGATGTGCATAAAGGAGTAAAAATAGTGATGAATAATAAGAAAATTGGGAACACGAAGTGGAATTGCTGGTTAACATGACAACAGAAAATTATATACACGACTCAACAAGAGGTCGAAATGAGAGTAACCAAAACCTAAGAGGAGTACAAAGCTAACATGGAATGATACTATCCAAGCAATATGCATAAGGAGACGTATGTACAGATACACTGTGTGTCGCATAGATAGGTACATGTAAAGATAAATACTGACACACATAGACAGAAATGCATGCAGACAAGGATACATCGAAGTGAGGTAATGTGAAATGTCAACCTATATAATCCGTGGTAAAATGCTAACACGTTGAATTACAATGGATACGCCAGGAGGTGAACCGAGAACAAGTATAATAAGTACTGGAATAGGTTCCTGGGAGGGAGAACCCAGAAACGTTTAGTGGTAAAGAGACGATGCAAGTGGGTTGGGCACTGGCAATAGAGGTGGCCCGATGATGAAAATGGAGAGTGAGTGCATGAATCAGGACAGTGGCAATGCAGGTCCCCTAGGGTGGAAACAACACTGGCATAGAAAGGCAAGTGTTGATGAGCGACGCTGGACATTGCCGACACAGTAGCCCCTGAGATAAAGATGGGTAGTGGACGGGACACTGGCAATGCAGTTGCCCCTATGATGAAAGGGGTTGGTGAGTGAGACGAGGCACTGGCAATACAGTTGCCCGGTAGATGAGAAAAGGTGTGACGCGGTTAAGCGCTGGCAATACAGCTGCTCATTGCAGACGAATGATTAAGGTAGTGAGTGGGATCGTTAGTAGCGGGCAAGTGGAGTTATGGGAGACGAACATAGTTCCCGAGAGCGTCGGAATTCCAGAGACCTATGCGCTGAACGGTCGAGTCAGAGATTTGGAGGATCGTAGCAAAGGTGGCTGTTCCAATGCGGAAACTATGAGATTTGTATCGTTCAGGATCTAGACCGACGTATTCGAGTACCAAGTTCAGGTAGAAAATAAAGTATAAGCGAGTTATGGGGGAACCATTGGGAACCAGGAAAAGAGTGTCCAAGGACGGTGGTCGGAGAGATTGAGGTAGTGCTGAAAGGTGGCAACAGGGCAATAAGATCCGGTAGAACGAGGAATAACGAGGAGTGAGGTCATGATATTGGTAGTGAGAGATGAACGTAGATGTAACTAAGACGTCGTAGGGGACCTGGATGATGCAGAGGGGTGATGAGGCAGAGGTAGTAGGTGATGAGGCAACAAATTCACTAAGAAACACGAAAAAAGGCGTGAAAGGCCGTGGAAAACATGGCAACACAGCGAGATGCAAAGAAATGAGAGTAGAGGGCCAAGGGTAAGGCACTGAAAAGGCGGTGAAACCATAGTGGGAGAACAATGAGGGTCAATGACCCAAAAATAAAAACGATATGATAATGAGGATGAAGCAGTATAGTTTAAATGAAATAATTTAATACTTAAATAATATTTCGCAAATTAATAATTTCCTTGCAGCCGGGCTTTCGACGAAGGTCTTTCCTTAATCTGCCAAAACACTCCTTCGGAGTATGTCTCAATGCCTTTCAAAAAGTTTCCTAGCGTTTTAAACTCGGCTGATGAAACTTTAAATAGCGCAACTTGACAAAATTATGATTTTCTCTTATTCTCTATGTTCATTATTCCAATGGCTTGGACAATTATTATTCAAGGTAGATCATAATTATTGTTAAAAAGTCATTTAAAAGAACCACTGTGACCAGTTTGAAATACTGGTTTACCTAATTCCCTCAATAATGTGTGCCTCCCAAGTTTATCATCGTCATTGGCAAGTAATCCAGTGTTGTTTGGTTAAATCTTTGACCTGTTCTTCAGTCCGATGAGCTATCATCACTTGCCTATTTTATCACCAGTGATTTTGTAACTTGAATGGTCAATGAGAATGGATTTTGAACTCGCATTTAAATGTTGTATTATTTGGCTTCTGGCAACTACAACCTTTGAAGTACATGTAATTGCTTGGTGCAAGATGAAATTACTTGTGATTTCTAAACGATAACCAGTCGCTGACGTTACAGAAAATCTTTCACAACAGACAAGACACTCTGAAACCTAACGATCCCCAGAATAGGATGTTTTTTCATGCTGATGGTCATTTTGATGACCACGAACGCCTGGGAATCAAGTTGCCTGATCAATCAGATTGGATGACATAATTAAACAACTTGATCATAAATATTGCAGCGTTCAACCAGATGATTTTAAGTTCTGGGACCACTGTTAACCACAGTTTAGTTAACAGGAAACTTTTCAATGTCGTGGAGGAAGTTTGTGGTTGCTGGGTTGCTGCAGATGTGTAGCTCTGTGGGACTTTACGAAGACGTAAGTAACATGGTAAGACTCTAGGACACCGAACGCAAAAGTGAATCACATGTGACGCTATGAACTGTAAATATTACTAAACACAATCTTGTGATCATACCCTTGTTTCCTCCTGAGGCACAAAGCACTGCCTATTCTGTCTGGATAATGTGTTGTTGCTAATCCAATTGCATGTAGTAAACATCTGAGGTGTAAAGTTTCACAAAACAGAGCAGAGCGCATTGCACTGGTTCCGTGACGTTCACTCATCATATTAATGTAATTCCTCTCACAGTTGGACAATTTTTTCGAAGTTGCTGAAACTTATTTCCTTTAGACGAAGACAAAAACAACTTTGTCGCGTCTGTGAAAGCGCAAATTTCAAACTTAGCGCTGGACAGCCATAATTAAGTTGGACATCTGATATCTGAGACGCATACATGTATGTGAAAACTGGCTCCTGCAGAGGGATGGAGCTCAAATCCTGAAAGGAAAGCCTAATCTTTTTCAGACCGGATCACTCGTTTCAGGAGAATATTGGCAGTGTTTGCTGAGGTTTGGCAGATCATGCAACACGTTTATGAAAAAAGTTATCACGCAGAGAGAGAGATAGA
>NMRA01000791.1:117050-143441 GCA_002633005.1 Phoronis australis
AGAGAGAGAGATAGAGAGAGAGATGTGTATATAACTATTTATCTATCTGCACATTTATATATGTGTTTGTCTGCGTGTGTGTCGGTGTGTAAATATACACACACACACACACACACACACACACACATATTGCTTGCTAAAGACATATTAACTACATATATATGGGAATAATAGTAAATTAATCTAAGTATACACTATGGAATTCTTTGCCACACTGACTGGAGTGTCAGAATGAGTCAAAGCTGAGACACGTAACTTTAATGTTTGTGGTCGGCGCACCTTTTAATTGTGTGTGGTCGGCACACCAACCTCCACCCGTTCATCAAGCCTTAGTGCGGAAACCGAGTTGGTGGCAGTCCTCTGTTGGAGTGGGACGATCACCGCAGCAAGTCAGAATGGTTCATGGTAACATGCAAAGCTGCAGCAGGTATTTGGTGCTTCATCGAAAACCTTTCGCATGCGGCGGGCATTCCAGAGTCGACCATTTGAAAGGCAATACGTCCAGTTGCCGATGAAGTCGACAACTGCACGAACTTTAACGCGTAAGTGAATAATGGCAAATCTATCCAACGTTTCGGTTTATTACTCTAAATCATTCTGAAGTAAACAGTTCACAGACTCAAAACAGGCGACACAGGCAGAGAAGAGACTGTACAGTACACGTCAATATGCATCGTGAGGGTGACAGACCAAACATCAAAACAGTTGGAGCTCAAATGATCCAATGTTTCTATTGAGGTAATGCTCAGCATGATTCAACCGTATATTCATAACCTCCCTTTATGAGCCTGAGGTGGCAATATCCTTGTCTAAGATTTGAACACCAGAGCAATCTATCAGCTGTCAAGGAATAATTGAGAACAGCACTGTGTGTGTCTTTACAGTGTTCTTTTACTCTGATGCTAAGAATCCTGTTCGTCATTCCCATGTAAAACTGTTAACAGTCACTGCAGTTGAGTTGGTACACAACATAACTTCTTTGATAATTACTCAACCGTGTTTTAAGTCTCGACAATGACAAAAGCCTGTTTACAGGTTTGAAGTCGACAACTTCTAGAGGCGTTAACCACGGTGACAATCCTTTGTGATAATTCGATTTCTTCACGCGGAAGGAATCGCCGGTTTTGTAGGGTTCTCTATGTGTCACTGGCGTAGGATTTGGTCGAGCGGAGTCGCTTCTGCTCGGAGAAGACCAGGACTCGCTCCCATCCACGACGGGACCAAACGACTTGGTAGGCAACTCGAAATTTGCATAGCGGAGCATATGTAGTTCGAAAGTGAGCAAGCAAATTCTCTAGGTGTTGGTCCCACGGGAAGTTTGCACTCTTGGTTTGTATGTCATTTTCAAGTAAGGTTGAAAACTTCAACCCTGTCGTTTTGTTGTGGGTTATAGACTGCAATATCTTCGTTGAGCATGTGCCTGTTACGAAGGAACACCTCAAAATCTCAGCTCGTGAACTGTGGGCCGTGGTCAGGTACAAATATAGGGTTGCCAAAGATCGAAATAAGATTGCCCAACCAGCGGATAACGGTTATGTTACCCGTGCTGAGGACGAAGGGGAATGATGAATGGTAGTCGATGGCAGCTAGTATGAAACGTTTGTTCGGATTTGCAGTGGCAAAAGGAACTGTGATGTCAATGTCGATCCAGGTCTGAGTTTGTGGTGGCATGGCAGTCGAGGGTATATGGTGGCTGGAGCAGATTTATCTAAATCCTCGCAAGCAGCACAATATCGCACCGTATGTCTTACCTCTTTTTCCATCTCAGGCTACAAGTAGGCTTCGCGTAGTTCGTTTTTCATTCGACGAATGCCGGGGTGGCCTACACTTGGTGTTGTGGCTCAGTATCTGCCACATGGTAGAACTCTTTCTAAGAAATATGAAAGGAGTTTTGCACAGAAGTACATGCATTTCTATTATACAAAAATGTGTAAAAATCAAGAACGAGATAAAACCCAGGAAAAAGACCTGCGAAATCGCTTCGAAACTTCGCAAGCAAAGTTTTTATGGGTCCAGGGGCACGTTTCAACACTCAGCGTTGCTATTGTATTTAAGTTTGGTCGAGATCCCCAGTAGGCACAAAAGACCGGTTCCCTACGGGGGGAGCATAGGGAAAGTCAAGAACGAGCCAACCATAGAGCGGGCGCACGCGCTACTGCGGCTGACAACTTGAAGTCATATTGGAGAGTGATACTAGTCACGTGACACGGCTAATTGCCGTGGAAACCAACGGGGCAACGTGCCCTTTTCAAATCGCAGCATCCCAACACATAAAGAGGCGGAAGCGTGTGAGTTTTTTCCAGAAACGTAAAAAACATGTGCTGCAACGCTTACATGCGTCGATCAGTCGATAGTGAAAATATCAAAGCAATAGAAGATCGCAACCAATGGCTGATTCTGGAGTGGCCTGAGCGGCTGTACGCTTGTCAATCCAGTGCGAACATTTCATTTTTTCGTTTTTTCAAAACCAGTAAGATCGCGCAAATTTATCGTTTAATTCGTGTCGCTCGATGCAAATCCAGTATATTCAGGAGACGTGCCGCTCACCCGGAACGTGCATTTGTGGTGCCCCAATAAGCCGGCCTTTACAGTATTGGAAAAGAACCCCGCCCGGGTAACTTTACAATTATGTGACCAGGGTCGCTTTTAAAAGGGTCTAAATTTAATCTGAACTACTGTGAAAAATGAACTCATTGGCGTCATATAAATAAATGGCATGATTTTAAAGTTCATTGGTGCGTTCTCCTGTTCAGCAACATTACCAGACGTACATGTGCAACGGTTGTGAGCGTCTGATAATATCTAGCTCCTTTGTTAACTACCGAGCACAGACATGCAGATCAATCATCTACCAGGCTTATTACCGATCACATATCAGACAATCGCACCCCCAAACTGGGGCGGAGCATGCCCCCCTTCGCCCCCTCTTAATCCCTCATTGATATGGGTTGGGGAATTCAAAAAAATGTCATTGTTTTATGTTCAAACATTTTATAACTTATTTTCAACAGCACCGCCCAGTCAGGTTACAATCTTATCGGAGATTAGAGCAGCTATTGAATAAAAGAGAGATGGCCCTCAAACCCATGCGCGCACACAGTGGGGCTTGGTGGGCTCGAACGACCGCGCCATTTGGCGAAATGGGCAAAAGGTCCGCCCTAGACAAACAAAAAGTCCGAAAAAACGAGATAAAAATCCACTAAAAAGATGCAAACGCACATTTTACAGCACGTACAGCTCCGATCGTGGTACTGTTTTTGTTTTTGGTTTACCTTTAGTCAACCTTACTATTTTGTTTGAAAAAGGTCCATACCGCCAGGTATTCGAGCCCCCCATATTGAAGGCTGAGTGCGCGAAGGTAACCCTAATTGAATGCCAGAATGGACTTAATCAGTCGTCAGTGCAACATATTGGCTACAGCGGTCATCCGCCCAACTTGTTGTGCTATACAACCTAACTCAACGGTAGAGCGCCGTAACGTAAAAAGCAAAGAACACACTCTCAGTTCCTTTCCTGCGAATCGCTCGGTATTGCCAACGTACAAATATTCTTCTCTCACGCCCGGTATTCCTCTCTCACGGCTGTGAAGTCCCCCCACCCCCCATCAAGCACCAGGCACTTTTTGGCGTTTTTAGTATATCCACACCGTGTAGTTATATTCTCACAAAGAGATCAGCCCAGCTCCCACACATTATTTCGAACCTTTCCTATACATTCCTGCCTGCGCGTCCCTGAGCTGAGAACTTTAAAATACACTCTTTTCACGCACACTTGGCCTTCCCAGGGTTTCTGGAAAACTTGGCTGCGATCGGACGATTCTTAACATGTGGCCAAGTATTTTGGATTAGTCTTCTTGCAGTTCAGTAGTCAGATATTATATCCTAGGCACGAGCAATGCAAAATGCCAATTGTCAATTTGGGCAACTGGACGAAGGACTGTTTGAACAATAGTGATTGTTTTCTCTCGAGCTCAGCTCCCTCACATCATATTCTTGGTCTGCACACCGTTCAGTACTTTCAGTCCTTAATTGCGGCATACACTGTATAGTCAGGTTCACTATGTCCAAATTTTGACATTCGTTGGAATTTTTTGAGGAAAGTGGAAACTATACATTTTTGAAACCTCATGGAATGACGAATCAGAAAATAATTGATTCCAATTTTTCGGTGGTCATTGGCGGCCATCTTGGATTTTCAAAAAGAGCAACCGACGTGTTATACGCTTAGAAAAAAACGATCACGAAAAAGCAGATGTATTGATAATACACTGTACATCATGCATTTCTGGCATCACATCAAAAGGTCCATCAATCTCAGCTGATGTTTTCTTTTCACCTGACACAGATTCACTGGTACTCGTCATTGCCTATTATGACAGGCTTCTCAGAAATACTTCAGTGCCCATGCCACCTGAGATTGTGGACAATATTAGGTGCTGTCTGGGCAAATAGCTCTTCCTGCTCAATGCGCAGCAAAATTTTTGTACTGCTTATAAAGTAACAGGTGAACCTTTTTTCACATTAGCCCCTTTTACACATGCATACTCACCACAGGGTAGACACAAATAGCATCCCAGAGCTGAGATGGTACCTCTTCTATAAACATATGGCTGCCAGCGACAAACGTCCACCAACCATTGGTGCTTTGAAACAGCATGTGCTGAGGGCGTTTATTCAAGCCAGAGTGTGGGGCCAAGCAGTCATTGCTATACAGGAGTTCCTTGATCCACTGCAGAATGAATTTACAAGGACAAAGATGACCAGCTAAAACACTCACAACTGAGGAGCTTCCGGCGCCAGAGGCTATCATTGAAATGGTTAGATGCCATTGCAAAAACAATTCTTCTTCCCAAAGACGCTCTTGCCGATCAAAGGACCTATCTTACATAGATCTATGTCAGTATATTGCAGAATGTCAGAATGGTGACGATGATGTGATTCCTGGTGACAGTGATACCTATAGTGATGATCTATAGACGGATTGCAAAGTTTTGAAGGGCTGTTGACACAACAAAAAAGATACTTTCATGTTCTTCAAACGTAAATAAGTTGTTAAGGTACTGGTATCTTGAAGGCAACAAGCTTCGAACAAAATATGCAAGAAAGTAAGATAGTGATCACGCGTCGTATTACTTGAAGAATGCATTTAGAAAATGTGGCTGCTAATAAATGTGGTTTTGATCATGTTTCTCATTAAATAAGTTGCATTTTCAGCTTTCTTGAGCACAAAAATGTGGGTTCAGGCATTAAAACTAACATTTTAAGTGACCCAAGAGCAAATATGCTGAGGAAAATGTATTTTACGGGACCATTTTTAAAAATCCAAGAAGGATGCCAAAATGGCGCCCAAAAATCAATTCCTTGACCTGAGAAATGCAGGTGTAGCCATAAAAGCCAACATTCTTATTGATCCAAAATTGAAGATATTGAGCAAAATCCATTTTACCGGCGCCATTAATGAAAATCCAAGATGGCCGCCAAGATGGCCGCCAAAAATGGAATCAATTATTTTCTGATTTGTCATTCCATGAGGTTTCCAAAAATGTATAGTTTCCACCTTCCCCAAAACGTTCCAACAAAATTACATACATGTAACAAACCTGACTAATATATTAAAAAAGCAAGATTTCCATTGCACCCCCAGACCTGAACATCCGCGTGTCGATAATTGTTGAAAGATCGCCAATTGCTGGTACCATGTCTGCTTATTCCAACCTCCTGTTGCGGAGAACCGCCGAATAATGACGGGACAGGTTTTCACGGACGTAACGGGACAGGTTTTCACGGACGTAAGGTCGTTTTATCTTGGGTTGAAAAAATTTCACATTAAATTTAGACCCTCTGAATAAACTAACCGGGGTCATTTTTTACGGTTTTATCATTTAATGATTCACTGGCTCGTCTGTGTATATTTCCACTCGGTTTCGAGTGAGAAATTCTGTATTTTGCGCATGGCTCTCAACCACCAAGACTGCGGAGGAAACAACGCATGGTCGCTCTGCTTAAACAATGTTGGCCAAACATAAAAAATTAGTGGCAGCACCACTCAACTCCATGGCCGAACCAAAAAAACCCATAACTCAATGGCAGGACCAAGAAACACAACTCTTTGGCAGTAATCATATCTCTTCGGGCTCCCGGATTTTCGGACTGTTGCCGTAGAGCTCCCAGTGTTTTCCGTCATTACTGTCCAATAGCACTCCCCAATATGGCGTCTTATTGACAACGCGGACTTCATGTACATGTATGTGAGTGGCGTGCCCTTTCTATAGTTTTAAGATGTCTATAGGTCCAATATTCAGGGAAATTTTGTCAAATCGCAAAGCCCACGATGTGCCGAAGACGCCATGCCACGTCCCAAATAAGAGTGTTTTTTAAAAAATTGATCGAAATCCCCTGAAAATTAAGGGGTTGCCCAAAGAAGACCATTATTCTGTGCAATGACACACGGATCGAGCGACACCTTCCATTAGTGTGCCCACTTCGGCTTCGGTAGAGAAGGGACACACGGACCTACAGCTGGAATACGCATGTAAACTTGTCCCTTCTTGGTCAATGACACCTACCCAGGCATATACCGTCTTCCCCTTTGGCGGGCGACACAGGGACACATTCGCACACACAGACACGCGCACACACACGGAATAACATCTACCAGTAATGTATCAGACATATTGAGCGTCCCATAGACTGCTTGTGTATGACTCATTTTCCCGGAAAACCGACGGGGACATAGGGACGCACGAACATGAAGACGGAATGACAGCTATCGTNTTCGATTCTATAGCTCAACAACAAGTAGGGAAGATGACCCTGTAGCCAATATCTTACACGATTGATTAACCCCATTAAGGCATTTAGGGTTGGAGGGGCAGCTCTCTTTTTGTTCGATAATTTCACTAATCTCCAATAAGATCGTATCTAGCCTGTCTGGGCTGTGCTGTTAAAAATAAAAGTTAAATGGTAACAAGTTTGAACACAAACCATTATCATTTCTGAATTCTTCATCAAATGTTGATCATTTTTAGTTTTTGTATCGCCAAAATAGACCAAATACAACCGAAGTTACGACCGTCTATTCTTTCCCAACGCTCTG
This sequence comes from Phoronis australis, assembly GCA_002633005.1. Lineage (NCBI taxonomy): Eukaryota > Metazoa > Phoronida > Phoronidae > Phoronis > Phoronis australis. Next base: position 124,146 of record NMRA01000791.1, read on the forward strand.
GGTTTGACTGACTGTGTTCACTGGTGGTCTGTAATAAGCCTCGTACATAATTGGCCAGCCTGTTGTCATACCAGACAAAAGACTGCGCTTGGCAGTTAACAAAGGAACTAGATGTTATCACACGCTCTCAGCCCTCTACGTCTGGTAAAGTCACTGAACGGGAGAACGCCGTCATGAGTTATGGGGGGCAAGGCAGAGTGTTAGCCAGGATTTTGCTCGTCAGCCATTCGCACCCCCGAATTGGCAAACGGAATCTTGGAGAATTTTAGGGGTACATGTCCCTCACACCTCAGCCATTGCACAGGAAGTAAAATTCAAACAGCGTGTCCCGTGAAGGAGACAATAGCTGCGTTGATGGTGGACTTAGGAACACGATCACTGGTTTGAATTCACACAGAGGTGATTAAACTTGAAAAAGCAATTTTTTATCGTTTTAGACCAGCTTTAAATTCTTGGAATACAAACATACTAGATGAGATTTTAGGAGGTTTCACACAGATTTAAGTATTTTCAACAAACACGTCAATTTTTAATCAACAAAAATTACTTTGCAAATAAAGACGGCCCTTGCGTACACGACTAGTAAATTTTAGAATCTGACTTCACCTGAATTTTGTTATTTTACGTGCACTGAATTAACCAGATAGTCCTACCAAAGCCTCAGTAAAATAAGAAAACGCGAGTTCAATCACGCAAACGTAAACCCGTCAAATGATAAGTGAAGCTGCCTTTTCGTGTTCTGTTACGTCACCGCGAGATCCCAGCACAAACAACAAATGTTGTATTGAATAGGGGTCTGACTAGAACAGCATTGCGTGCGGGTATTATTCGCATCTGTTTGAATTAAAATTTGATTCTCGCGGTGGCATAGAAAAAAAGGAAGCCAATACCCCTAACAGTTCGTTACATATGGCAATTTGTGGCACTACGTAGTGGGCTCAGAGCGATGCTCTTAACATACTCATGGAACCAAATTTGCGGCTGTTACGGTTGAAGATAGGCTTTAAAAAGAAGCCTGTGACTTGACATGTATTTCTCAGAGTGCGACCAACATAAACAACTGCTTTACGTCGAGACCTGCATATAGCTCGTGAAGGTGAATAACCTATCTCAAGAACGTAAATATTTACGCTGATGTCACGATCAGGTTGTGTAATTGACACATTGAGCAAGTGGTACAGCGACTACAAATAGATTAGATACAAGATCATCCTGGACAGCCAAGCAAGAGGATCCAGAAACTGAAATGGTGTGCAGCTCGAAAATCTATCGGATCCCTGTACAAACATCATTAACTCATTTTTATCATTTGTAGTTTCTCCCAGCTTATAGATCCAATATGAAACCTTAGGAAGGTCCCTGTTTGTGTTCACGTTCTGGTCACTTGTTATAGTCGATCACAATGTCACTGCATTTGCTCTTGTGCAACGTTCGTTCATTCGTTTTGTCTTTGCTTGGTGATGACACAAATTGTCCAGCACCACTAGGTACAGTACAGCCACTGAATTTTTAGACTTCGTCCGGACCACCTCACGCCTGGCCAGACCGGAGCGCAACCGGAACGCAGGCGTGACAGAAATCAGTCACGGTCGCCTCACGCCTACTCTCCGGGTAGTCCTCACGCTTACCTCCGGTTTAGTTCACGCTTTCCTCAGGCTTTCTTCACGCCTTCGGTACCTGTGGTAACCATGGTAGGGCAATAATAATGTCTTTGACACTTGTCGTTTCGGACAAGTGTCAAAGACATTATAGTATATTATAGAGTATCTTTGCAAGCAGTCATCTATCACTCTTGGGTTCCGACTAACTTTGTAATTCCACGTGTTGTTCATACAAACGTCTTCCTTCAGCTCAACTTGTGTTACGGTTACATGTACATTTTCTATTTACGACTTAAAAGCCAGTCCCATCAACGACATACATGAACAGTAACCACGGTTAGTAAATACGAATATACGCGACCCTGTGTCCAGAATCGTCTTTACATGGCAGTGGACTCCTTGAAACTTGTCACAGCTGGATATAGTTAATTTGCCCCAAAAATAGCCTACGCATCTTGTGAAGTATTGTGTCACTCCGTAAATTTTTGCACCGCACTGGCGTACAGAAAATTTCAATAGGCCGCCATTCTGACATACCCATCCCTTACTGCAAGCAAATGTTTTGACTAAAAAGTCCTCAATCCGTAGTGCAGTTTAATTATTTGTTGCCCCCTCCCCGTAGTACATGCGTTTCGACTGAGTTCACAGTATTCTCGGGGTACTTCTTCACTAAAATAATAATAGCAGTGATCTGTTTGACTCATCAAATGTATGGGCACGATCAGTTTTCTCCGCATGAAGCTGGAACTTGGGATCACTATGCTCAGAATTGACATGCTATGCTCCTTCATATCGTGAAGGCAATTGAATATTTCCGCCATGTAAACGCGTGTTAAGATTCATTATTAGTTTATCTAAAAAATAAATAATTATATATAAGTGAAAAGTAGAGTCCACATGTCTGTTTCATGAAGTGACTTAAGATTTGAGAAGGAAATTTTGGTCTTTTGCTGAACGTGACGATTTCAAAAAAAAATAAACCTCACATGAGCAAAAGTCTATGAGAATAGACACATCACTGCATGTATAATTTTAATATATTACTTTTTCATCTGCGATGCAGGTAAACTCACGCCTGGCTCACGGCTGGCTCGCGCTTCGTTCACGCCTAACTCACGGTAAGTTCCGGGTACAATCACGCTTAGGCTCACGCCAGCTGTCACGGTTGATTCACGTCTCACTCTCCGGCCTGTCTCCGGTCACGGTCACGGTTGGCTAGACCGGAGAGACACCGGAGAGAGTCTAATAATTCAGTGGCTGTACTGTATAATCACAAGGGACGGTGCTGTTGTCAAAAGGCGATGGTAATGAATAAGTACAGTATATGCACGCGCCCAGCGGAGTTCAAACTGAGATCACAATTGGTACTTTATTGAATACTGAGTCTGATTTTTTCGGATCGCCTGAAATTAGTAGTATGCACTACAGCGCACGCGATAACTCTTTCCAGCAGTACATGTACTTCACAGGAATGGAATATGAAATATTCTGCATGGGGAGTGCAAACAGTGAACACGTTCGCTTTAGCACACTGTAACATGTTTATTGTCTCCATCGGAGCCTAAAAATAAGACGTTCATACTTATGTTTACTTCGTATTTGAAATTTTTCTGTTTCCAAACGTCACTAAAAAGCATTTGCAGCACGTGAAACCACTTGCATGACAAACACCCTCTTAAAATGTAAACCGCAATTACGATCAGGAAGATGTTTGCTTGCAACAAGGGCTAATGTCCAAGTGTATGACATGACTGGTCTTTCATCGGACGTAGACTCGTACGACAGACTTCTCCTCCACCACTTGCGACAACGTCACATCATAAAAAATTGAAATGAAAAAATAAAGCCTTGCGCCAATTTCCGGAAGAGTCTCGGAGAATAAACATTATTTTATCTGGCCAAATAGGTTATTTTTCTTTCACTTTAATTGTTACAATGGAATCGATTCTGTACACCAATATACGTTTGCAAACACCTGGAGTTCCCTTAGACCATGCTGAGACCGCGGCCATCAGTGACTTTTCTGATTTGATGTACAAGTTAGCAGTCTGTTTTGACCCAGGCAACCAAACATCCACTCGTATGCTGTTAATAGTTTGCAATTCCCAGGGTTCACTGTCGTGTTCCCGGCAATAATCACAAAACAAGATATAAATATTTGGATATTTGGTCAACTTTGCAAAGATGTACTGTACTAGGATTTTCACTGCCCAACGATTTGTTCTTAACATAGTCATTTAAGGCATCAAAAGTGAGGGCGCTATAGTCAAATGACGTTTATGTGTCTCCTATTGACAGTTGAGTATACTTACAGCTGTAAGATGTATTTGCATGTTCCTGACTATGCTAACAATGTATAGCAGGTACTAAACAACATTGTTAAATGAACACCATCTACGCTAAACAAAGTGCAGTTGCATTCATTCAGAACTTGTAAATGTGAAAACAAAAAATTCTGCAACTAGGTGAACTTTGCACTCATAATGACTGGACGTACCTTGTGTGCTCACATAAGCCGCATCATGCAGTGTTATTCCCCAACTCCACGTTGTCACGATACCTACTGGACACGGTTGAGTGATTTACGGCGTATCAGATTCATCACAAAACTCAATCTTAAAACATTTAGCAATTTTCTGCCTACTTCATATTCACATTCATTTGCCGCTATAAGTTGATCGAAGCACGATTCTTAAAAGTAGGCCAGCATAGCCCCTGAACTGAACGCTTACTCCAGACTTTGTACTGTCATGCCTGTATCCGATATACGAATTGTTGACATTTCTGGGCTCGTGTCTAGCAAAAACTGAAGTATTTTTGCTCCGATCACTGTTGTACTGCATCTTCCGCACGTGCAAAGTTTCATAATACTCAGTCGAACTCGCTTGGCGAGATCACAACGGCTCGCCGCTGGTGTAGTAAAACACAAAACCTGAGATCGGATATACTGATCACGAAAAAAAATATGTTTTTATTTTTGCATATATTTTTTAATAAAAGTACCCACATTCAAGAAGAAATGCTAAAAATGTAATGGTGTGATGGAGTTAAGAAATTCATTAGCAGCAAGGATTTCAACCGGTTTAAATCACTTTTTATGTTCAAGCTAAATGACGGTGGGGAATTCGTTCTCTCCGAGCTAAGCTTCAACAACTTCATTCGAAAGAGCTACCGTGTGTACAAAAGAGGGATATATGCTTCGCCGCCTATGTTTGACTTGGCGTCACCTTCCGAGAGCAAGATGGGTTACGGTCACGTGAGGTACGGAGAAGGCGGTGATGCAGGAGAAAGAGACAACACTGCATACACGAATCTTGGAGAACATGACCGAAAGAAGCGTGGAATAAGAATTCCTAAATATCTCTGGACGGGAGCAAGGATTCCTTACACCTTCAGGCCATGTGAGTGATTTCGATCCTCGTTTCTTAATCTGTTGTACAAACAAGTTATTTCGAAATATCGACATTTTTTTATTTGTGTTTGAACAGCAGTTAATTTTTCTTATACTATTCCGCCGATAATTTTGATAGATCAGCTCTTTGATACAAAACTTAATTCTAATAGCAGGTTCGGATGAATTAAAAGGTTTTGTGCAATAAAAAAATCTCACTGCCATGTTTTTAAATTTAGACTTTATGAAATGTTCAAGTTTATACACGTAAACTTTCGCCGACTTCGAGTTACCCTTTGGAGTCCACGAGCCGTCGAGTGCGTAAACCTCATGGGTGCGGCCTCGGCGTTGTTCACACCAAAAATGTACACTATTCACCATCGCCAAACAATTAGTGTGCCCAAAACTGAACCACGATAGTAATCGATGACTACACTCCTGTGGATTGGGCAGTTAACTACACTGCCAGTCAGCTCAGACAGGAAGCCGGTTTACTCAACATGTCATCCCCGTCGTCAGTTGCGCCTGGCCAAGATATCCCGACGGGACCTCCAGCGTTCTCCTTTGACAAAAACCGTCTGTCGTGAGCAAAGTTTCACAAAAACAATCCATTTGATTTTAATTGGAATTTCTCTGAATTTTCGTTCCAGGGGTTTCTCTTCGCCCAGAACCGAATAAACATTGGTACTCACACGCGCACATGATCGCCTCAGTGGAAACCCGGTCTGGTCCTATTGTAGTTTGATTGCATCTGAATAAACCGAGAACATAGCATAATCTTTTTGTGGGTTTATGAACACATCTGTTGTCACTAGAATAAAAAAACTCAAAAAAGTATCACAGGATCGACTTCAAAGTAGTATGGAGGGCTTGACACTATCTTATATTCACCACTCTATTGTCGCAGGACGTTGACGTCATCGCTTTCAATGTCTCCACCTTCCATACAGGTTAACGCGACCTGTCGACCCGGTGCGGTGGACACAGCACGAGGTGATTCAAACACAGGCTGATTAAAATGAAATAGAAAACGGCTTTAAATTGGGTGGTACATGCCTTTAAGAATAATATCTACTTTCGTTTTCAGTACGTATACACGCCTATGTACGACGCACACATTTCTTGGATTGCTAAATATATGTACACTGGCTCTAAATTTCGTTTTAGATGTTATAGATGAGGTTGAAATATTCAAGATGAAGTGACAACCCTTACCGATGATAGATATCAGTTGTTCTCCGTGAGCCTCGTACACTCTAAACGTTAATAATTTGATTCATAAATATACCATTGATTCAAATACCCCATTGTATTGCAGATAAATACACATCGGATCAGAAGGCAAAAGTCTTTGCAGGCATTGCAAAGTTGAGACAGGCAACTTGTTTAAATTTCATTCACTATCAGTCTAGCACCCCCAATGAGCCCTATGTGAGGTTTTCAAGAGGAGGAGGTGGGTAAGTAACGGGAGCGCAACAGAATGATGTTGAACAAGCGATTATTTTCGATACTTTTGATTTATTCAGATCCAATTTCAAATATGATCTCTGACAAACTAGAGGTGACACATTGCTCACCTACCACAAAACAATATTAATAAACTTCTTTATTGACTTGTTCACCCAAACTAAATTCTGCCAGTTGTTATGATCATGACTTCTAAGACATATAAATCTGTTGAGAGATAAAGGAATTAGAAACCTAACACACTTGCTCACAAAACGGTTCTTTGGTTCGAGGTGGGTGCTGTCTTCCAACGACCGTCAACGTGACCCAAAATAATGGTAACGCGTGCTGATTTACCAGAATTTATGAATGCGCACGTAATACCTCATTGAGTAAACACGTCCTTTTAATGACTGAGAAATGACAGGCTGATTAACTGCCTGGTATTGGCCTGTAGTTTACACAGTTTGTTTTGCCAGATGTTTTAACGATTGGGGTACCCACAGCAGTTTTACATTCAAATTGGTCAGATGATGAGCTCACATTCTCATTTAAAGTTGCTATGAACCTTCAGTTTAACGTCTGATAAAGAACACATAACGCTATAATTTTGTTATGTATTTATTATCATTTACAAAGAATTACAAAAAGCAAACAAACAAATAAGTACACTATTCATTCACGCATGCACACCTCAGTAAGACCATTCTCATATCTCGTTTAAAGTAAATATCTTCTACATGAAGTTAAAATGAACAATAAATTTTTCCCATTTTGCAGAGAAGCTGTCATATACAAAGTTTTTATGTGCATTTAATTTTTCAGCATTATAGTATTCATAAGTTTTTGTAACGAACTTGAGAAAATTAGGTATATTTTTGTGACATCTCGTAAGACAGACAGTTGGGAAGCTGAATGCCACACTTTTGAAGTAGCTTTCCGAATTCTTCCCAGAAATCTTGTACAAAGCTACATTCCCTAAAAAGGTGTGACAGCGTCTATGGAGCTTTATTATAGAAGGAACATAGATCAGAATCCCTAACACATATCTTGACTAAAAAGGTATTTGATACAATAATTCTATGTAGCATTTATAATTGGAACCATCTAATATGGGGATCCTTTGTAATTTTGTAAGGTAAAGCATATATTTTCTTCCAATCTCCTAGCTCTATTTCCCATTTACACTCTGACTTAGGTTTTTTAACGTTATTAAAGACTGAACAAATACATGTATGTCTACAGCCCTTCAAATCTTTCCGTAAGTGAGTAATTGCTAAAGGCATGCAAGGAGAGTAGACATTAACACTTTTAAATTTACTTTGAAATAGACTTTTTTGAAACCTTCTTAGAACAGAAACAACACCATTATATTCTACAAAGTTGGTTTTTACGTCGATCCTATTTTTTATAGTGTTTAGACTAACAAAATCACATCAGAGGTATACATATCTCTAATAAATCTTAAGCCTTTTACAAACCAAGGCTTATAAAAAACACCTGTGCCTCCAATCGCCAAGTTACTATTAAACCACAAAGGTTGGTTCAAAAAGTCCTCTTTACTTGAAACAATTATTTTCTTGTAGAAAGATAACATACTTCCAAATACGTCGCGCCAGTAGGAATTACAAATTAGAGTTAACTTCGACTTAATAAAGTCATCTCCAAATGAAGCAAAATTCTTTAAGAACGGGTAGAGTGATTACAGTAATTCACCACTTTTAGACGCAGGGCTTTCAAGATATCTACGGGCCATAGCGAGTTTTAAAGCTTTGCTGAAAGTATGCACATTGACCATTTGAATTCCCCCTTGATAAAGTCCTAAACAGGCCGTAGTTTGTTTAATTTTATCATTACGGGTCTGCCATACAAATCTAAAAAATGTCGTATTCAATTCACCCAAGACTTCACTGATGGATTTGGTAAACTTCACAACAAAAAATTAAGTTTAGAAATAGCTAATGTTTTAATTACCGTTACTCTACCAAACGGCGATAAATTTCGTCAACTCCAACTTTTTAGTAAAGACTTGATCTCAGTTATTCTTGCAGTGAAGCTCTTATGCGTCATACTATCCAACTGAGTGTCAAAACCCACCCCCAAAAATCTAAAAGATTTTTTGTCCAAGACAAAATTTCTTTTGTAGGAATCACGTCATTACTACGAGTTTTACTTCCAAACCATATGGCTTTTGTTTTATCCACATTCACTTGGAGACCGGAGACACTAGCAAACAAATGTAGTACATCCAGTGTGGTAGTCAATGACAAATTCGACCCATCCAACGTAATTAATGTGTCGTCCGCATATTGCGAAATCAAATATTCCTTATTCCCAGCAACTACACCAGCAATATTTTTATTATTCTTGATTAAATACGCCAAAATCTCCGCGCACAATATAAAAATGTAGGGAGACAATGGGTCACCTTGTCTGCAGCCACGCGAAATATTGAACCAAGAAGATGGGTGACCATTTACGACAACACAGGACTTAATATTACTGTAAAAGACTTTCACCCACCTTCTGATCGACCAACCAAAATTAAGGAACGATAAAGTTTTTTGAATAAAATTCCACGACAATGAATCAAATGCTTTCTCAAAATCAATCAGTAAAAGCAATCCAGGTTTGTTAGCTGCCTGGGCATAAAACATTAAATCATATAGCACTCGGATATTTTCGTTCATATTTCTTCCAGAAACGAAACCTGTCTGGTCCTTACTGATTACTTTTCCCAAAACGGATTTTAACCGTTCAGCTACTGCCGAAGAAGCCAATTTATATGTCACATTGAGCAAGGATATGGGTCTCCAGTTTTTCAAATAATGTTTACTTTTATCTGCTCCCTTAGGGATGCAGGTGATCACTCCCTCTTTCTGTGTTGAGGATAACTGGCCAACAGCAAAACCTGTATTAAGTGAGCGAACAACGAAATGTCCAATGTCAGCCCAAAAAAATTTTAAAAATTCCACTGAAAAACCATCAGAGCCTGGGCTTTTGTTGTTTTTCATTTTTTTCAAGCATTGTGTGACTTCTTCATATGTAAGAAGACCTTCTAATTTTTCTTTTTCCGTCTCATTCAGCTTGGAGACACAAACATTATCAAGAAGAGTTTTTAAAGAAGTATTGTTAGTCTGTCTATATTTGTATAGATTTTCATAAAAAGTTTTGGTTTCCTGAATAACCTCTTCTTCACTATTGGTTTTAGTATTGTCAGATTTCCACAAAAAAGGCATAAACTTACTTGTGTAATGTCTATTTTCCAAGTGAAGAAAATATTTGGAAGGCTTTTCACCTTCTTCAATCCATCTTGCTCTCTACCTAGTCATAAGGCCTCTTAACTTATTTTGCCTTAGCTCAGCAAGTAAATTATTTTTTTGTTCCAGTAGTTCCCTGTCAAGGCTTAGAATTCTTTCCAACAAGCTTATTTCTTTGATAAGTTGCTGTTCAACTCTATCACTTTTTCTTTTTAAGTAAGTAGCAAAGGAAATTGTTTTGCCGCGAATCTCCATCAACAACGTTTCAAGAAAAAGTTGATCATTTATAGACAATTGTAAATCTGAATTACTTGTACTATCAACAGTCTGAATGTCGCTATAAAATTGGTCTTAACTTACCCGTACGCAGGCGAGAAGAATATTCTAGGCTTACAAAGAGCCGACAGTTCGTCGTTCCTCGCTCGGCTAATAAAATGACACGCCCTTTCTAGCCAACTTGTTAAGTCTGAAATCAAAGCAGTAACGAGCGGCGAGTTCTTTGAGGCCGTGAAACAATCTTGACTTTGATTATGGCGCAATGCGGGTTGGTTCTTTCAGAGAGTGATCCGCGTGTTGGCGCTGTCAACAATTCCAATAGATGTCGTCCCCCTTTCACGGCCCACTGGTGGAGACTGAGTCTACGAAAGGTGGTCGGTGAAACATTTGGAGCGTAAACCCTTTTTTGTTGCAAGTCCAAGCATTCGATGAATGCCACCACCGTTTGATAACTTCATTTCTTTCAACTGAAAACTTAGCGTACTGTTTTGCACAACAATAAGGGTGCTACTCGTGCAGGAAATCCGAGTCCGTTTGGCAAGATTGACAAAAAACCTCGGCTAACCCAGATGCGCAAACTATTATCATTTTAACAAGCGGTTACAAGTTTTCTTTTTTGCAAAGGCTTAACACTAGCTATAAAAGCTCATTTTATATATTGATCACCAAGCGAAATTCTAGTAAACACAGGGCACGAGTCAGTGGATCGCCGGGATTGACCGAAGTCCCAACGTCCATGGTCGGACGGCAGTTAACAATAACCTGTAGGAAAGAAACGTAGGTTCTCTGATCAGGCGGCAAAATACAATGGTTTGGTGCAACAGCGAGAGGTTTCATCTTCAGTCATAGACGGTTCGTAACCTTACAATCCCTAAGAGTACCACACAGGGGTGCTGTGCGTTCTTCGAGTTTGCTTGCTTTCCTTAGGTGGTAGCGAACTGACTCATTCGGGAAATTGGTGACAATGGTCATATGTTATCTTATTTAAGAAATATGTAAGAACTAATGCTGTTCTTAACTGAAGATGATTGAATACCAGTTGTCCATGTATTTCATTAATATCATTTTCTCAACAAATACGACGACTGCTTTTCAATATGAATATTATTTAGTTATTCAGTGTAGCAACAACTAAAATTCCTCTGAGCTGAAAGGGGGAAAATGAAACTTAATCACTGTACTTTTCGTTCTTATCTTCTAAATCTGGGTTAAATGTGAGCCCCTCTTAAGTGCAGAGTGCAGTAAACAACTTTCGTCAGAACTGTCCCCCTCGGGAACTGTCGTCGTACTTGTTGTCTTACATTGCCGAGATGAGAGCGATACATGTATACATATATAAACCGACGCCATTATCAAAGCATGGAATGTCCGTCCAAATGAAGAGACTCGAAAATAATTCACTCTCAACATTTTTAAAGATATCAAGAAGAAATAAAAAACAACCGATATAATACAGTAAGGGACATAGCCCACAAGAGCGTCGAAAGGCTCGCAGAGAAAAGAATGTCTGAATGAAGCAACAAGCCATGCAAATCTGATTATACACAACAGGCAGTGACGGGCAGCGGTCATTGCCTTACAGGCACAGACAATCACGAACTGAGGGATAAGTGGCTATAAGGTTCATTGTTAGTGAGGCTGGTTGTCTTAGCTTACCCATCCAATAATTAATAATTAGTATTTTTAAAGCCCATTATTCTACTGTTCTGTCATAGTAACTAACTGCCACCATCATTCGAACAAATCGGAACCGAATCAAATTGCAGTTTTGTTATTGTACACAGCCATTGACGTTAGCTAATGCCTGTATCAAATTTGGTCGATTCGCCCTTTTAGAAGAAAATCACTAAAGGTATCCCATTTGAGTACAATTTTATAGAGAAAAATATATTTTTGCGATGAGTGGTGGGTTTAAAGCAGCTTCAAAGCAAATAAATAGCCCTCTTGAATATTTCCAGGTGTTCCGCTTCTGTTGGCAAGAAAAGAAGCAAAAATCCAAGATACCGGATTTCGGGTGTCAACCTTGGAAACAGTGGTGACGCGTGTCTGGATGTAAGTATTCAAAGTAATTCGTAAATTAAAACAAATCCCGCCTCCGCTATCGTCTGCTTCCACATGTCACTTATGGCACTAAGCAATATTTGACCTATGAACTGTTTCTACATTATTTTAGGATATCTATAACTAACAGACGCCATTCCGTGAGCTTGTCTTCGTAGACGTTATTTCCGCAACAAAGTTTGCGTATTGTCGAGGATGTCGCCAGAGGTTAGCCCCTTAACGGGTCGGTCAGGTTCCTCTTGTCATGCGACCTGCACCAGCTCACGTTTTCTCTTGATATGACCGTGCATGTTGAATTGCTCTAGGCAAAGAAACACCTTTCAAATGCGTTTCTGTTTTGACTTGAAACAATCTGGAACGCTAATGTACATAATTTGTCTTTTGTAGAAAATTCTGCATAACATAATTTGATTTCTTCTTTCACTCATTCCTTGATAGCCTTCGTTCATTAAATTTACTATTATTTTGGCAGTGGTTCTTGGAATCCGGATCACCTTCAAAAAACGCTTATGTGTTCACCAAATTTAAAATAACATGAAGCGTTATCTTTCACATTTCTAGATCAGAAAGTACATACTTTATCGCTGTTATTCCATTGGGTCTCTTCATTATTTTAATTACGAATGTTTTAGATTGGGACAGTCGTACATGAAATTGGTCACGCTATCGGTCGATGGCACGAGCAGAGTCGAGAAGATAGAGGAGCCTTTGTAGATTTCAACCTTGACACTTCGGGAGATGCTTCGCAGTATTGGGTTAGCTCTGGGGAATATAGAGGACGTTCCTTCGTACCGTACGACTATACCAGCATAATGCATTATGGTTCACGGGTAATGTTATAAATATTGCCTTGCTTACACGATCATGTACGAAAAATGGTGTGCAAAAATTGCTTCATGAAACAACAAATAAAATTTTGAGAAAGTAAATAAAGATACAGAGTCAACTATATCTATTATAACGTGCTAGAAACCGTGATTTTACGCTTATCACCCACCGGGTTGATATAAGTTTTCAGTTCTACACCTGTTCATGTTTACCAGTAGTTGCAGGAAAACACGTTCTCCTATTTGGAACTTTGCACATTGCTTTAATTAACCAAAAATGAAATAATGTATTCTTGGATGAACCTTAATTTGTTACATAAATCTAAATTCCATGTTCACTGCAGGGTTTTACAGTAATAAACGAAGACGGCATGCGGGCCCTAGACGAAGATTTAACTTTCTTAATGAACGGCCCCGGACTACTGTCTTATTACGACCAGAAAGTTCTAAACCTAGCCTATAATTGTTCCCGTAAGTATACATGTAACTCGACCAAAAAAATCAAGGCTATCCGTTGTCTTCCTTGCGAATTGCTGTCGAAACGATTGCAAGGATTGAAAAAAGAAATGACCGTCAGCATCAATTTGGCTCTGCATACAAGTAATTATTGATATTCATTCGACGCAAATTGATTGCATTACACATTTGTGAGATCTTGGAACTTCCGATTTAGGACATTGGCGCTTAGCCCACTGGATGATTTAATGGAAATTCGTGTAACTGGGTTAGAGTCACAACTGTAAACGTAATAATTACCTATAATTAATTGTCACATTTGCGGTTAAGATCTGCAATATTTTAAGGCGACGTGAGGTAAAATGGTCACCTTTGAAATCTCAATATTTTATCATGTTATCAATTTAAAAATAGTAAGCCATTCCATTCAGAATCGGACACTGATCACTTGATTTTCAATGCATGCTTTTCTTAAAGAAAAACCTGGAAAATAATGGAAATGGTTTCTCATTAAATATGAATTACAACCACCCTTTCTCTGACAGAGAAACTGAAACTTACACATCCGGTAAGTTAGTCAAACTTTAAGTCGAAGATTTAAGTCAAACTTGAAAACGCTTTCTTGAAATGGACTTAGACAAAATCAAGTTTATCTTAAAATTGTCTGAAATATGAGATTTGTCTTAGCTGAGTCAATTTTGTTGGAACGGCCCTAGGATTGTAATAGACAATTTGAAGATTTAAAAAGCGTTTGGTTCTGATGAAATTCCAAATGAAATGATTGAGTCGGATGATAGTTTTGACTTTTTTGTCTGTTATATGAACACATTTTTAACTACCAGCATGGTACCATCTCTATGGTTCAAAATGTATTGTTGTAAAAATTCCGATCAGCTCTGCTTATGATCCGTTTGTTCTGTTTAATTACAGAGTAATTTTTACTATAAAAGTTGATCAGTAAGATCTTTTCTAGTTTGGTATGCTAAATCTAGTAACTCCCAAGTGGATGAGCTAAGTAGTTTTAGAAAAAATCAATCCTGTCAGGACTACAATTTTGTTTTATCATCCATTGTATGAAACCGACTAAATTATTAGCAACGTACATTTCCGTGCTTTATTGACTTTCAAAAGGCTTTCGACAAAAACGGCTTGAAAAAGAAGTTATTGGAAATCTGTATTTTGCAATGAAGTCTCTCAACATCTGCCTGTATTCACATAGACAATATGAACTCCGTTACGAATGGTTCGTTCTGCGAAATGAAAACCTGGAGTCCAAGAAACAAGTGACATAAAGGTTTGTCAACCTAAGTCGTATCAAGACCCTGGACTGACTTTCCTGTGACGGGACCATTCTTTCTATAGGGTCTTCCACTTTTACTACAACTGAAGTTTACATTAGATGGCGAGCACTAGCCTGGGTGTTATATACAAAAAGTATACACCCGTGGTAACGTTTGGTTTTTCTGTGTTCAAAGTTTTTTTTATTTAAATATGTTTTGTGTACTTGAAGGTGGTTGTTCCATCAGAAGCTGTGAAAATGAAGGATTTGTGACAAAACAATGCAGGTGCAAGTGTCCACCGTTTGTCGGAGGATCAAGGTGTGAACGCGTGAATACAGGTTGGTACACAGAGAACAAGTGCTTCAAAGTGTAGAGTATAATATCCTGAACAAAATTTAAGTTGTGTCATACTTAATACGAGCTCAACGTACATAACCGTCTATAATTGTATGCTTTACAAAATAGGGTTTACAGTTTAAAAGTAATCAAGTTCAATAGTCTGATAGCATCACACTCCAGAACAATTATCTTGAGTTTTGTCGATCGGAAATAATTTGGAGTTCAAGCTTGGAGGGTTTAAAAGTGATTTGCATAAAAATGCAATGCATGTAAATCCCGGAACTTGGGTGTCTTTAAATTTGCATTCTATATTCATACTGTAGACACTCAAAATATTAGATTTCAAACGTTATTTCTTTCAAAAAATCATGATCCATTGTTTTTGGCTAACCTTTGCGTGAGTTTGGCTTCATTTTTAACAAAGCTAAACCAATCAAAATTAAAGTAATTGCAAGTGTAGCGTAAACGATAACTATCAACGTAAATAATCAGACAGAAATGAGAGTGTGCCTATATTTTAGTTTGAGTGATTTAACTATGTTGTTGCTAGCGTTCGGATAAACACTACAGAATTAAAAACCATTGGGATATAATTTCTGGCTATGCCAGAACTATTCAGATAAGAAACATACACCGTTTTACTACCCAATCTTATAACTTACAAAAACGCCTTGTTTGTGAAACGAATCTTCAAACGAAGACATTCTTGCTCAGAACCCGTAGTTGTGGTAACCACTGGGACTGGAGATTCATTTTCATTGTAAGTTGATTAACTATATAATTACACTATGAACCATGTATATGTTGTTTCATGGTTACTAGAATAATAAAAAATACAATAATTTTGTCCTGGCGGTCGTCACTATTATAAATCTTGTTAAAGTTCGCACTCGGGCGACGCTGTGCTTACACAGATGATTAATTCCCAAGTCAACCGCTAGTGACGCCTCCTATGATACATGTACAGTGTATTACGTTCTGGAAGCAGCTTGAAAGATGGAAGACTGGTCAAATATTCCACTCCTTACATTACTGAAGAGTCGAAATGAGTTTTTAATAACTAGAGAACTGATGATGTGTCGACGGAAATTACCATGTTGCTATCTTTTCATTAAATGTCTTTCCAAAGTTAAATATATCAGAGTAAACAGTGTTTTTACATTGTATGCTTCACGAACGCAACACTGAAGAGTAGATGAAGTGTTATCTATTTCTTATAAATCCTTGTCCAGTAGCAACAGCTTCAGTTACAGTACGCATGCGTCGTCATAGTCCAAAATACATCAACGAAGAGAGGAACATTGGAAAACCCCACTTTTATATCTTGGCGCGCGTTTAGGTACATGTGTCACCCCGGCCAACCCGCGATCGAGAACGCCCGGAATACGATCGAGAACGAGACCTTACACCAAAAATGGCAGACGACAGTGAAGTACCCGGTGAGTTTAAGTGTCATTTTCTTCTTAAATAGAGGCTACTTTGATACCAATGCGACACATCGAAAAGCGTCAGAGCTTAGCCTTTGTTATGGATCTGAAATAATACTTGGCTTTTGCTATTTTTTGAAATAGAGACCGCAGAATGCAATGGCTTTCGGTAAAATAACTTGCGTCTCGTAAATTCGTCAATTTCTACTTGTTATTAGCACTTCTTGGGTTCTTCAGTGGACACGTGTGACGTTTATAGTTAAATCGTCCCTGCTGACACCTTTGTTGGTTATAATTTGTGAAACAATTCGAGCTATCTACCGATACAAGCAGTGAAAACTGTCTTGCAAAACTGTCTATTTTCATAGTTTGGAAATGACGAGCAGAGTTTACAGACCATTTGAACAAACTTTTAAGCAAGAAGTCTGCCTTAAATAGTTACAGAAACCAAGTCTAAATTCTTTCAAATGAAAACAAGATGTTTTCCGGGTTTATTACGCGACTAGTATCCAAACTGAACCCGACGACCTTTGCCCACTGAGGGAGTCAGTTGAGATTAAGCTTGAGGATATATAAAAAATGTACGTGTAACCCTCTTGTATTCTTTCATTTCTTTTACATGATCAGGTTAATTTAAACACTCTGTAGAACTTTTAAACGGAAATAAAATCCTTTAAGATTAAACGAGTAAGAATTAATATTTGTAATGACTGGTTTTGAGAGAAACAAGTGCATTTTAAAAAGACAAAATGGCGGACGATGTCGATGGGCCTTCATGTTCCTTTAGAGGTTAGTTTGCAAAAAATCCGATCACAAAAGCTTTGTGCTTTAGTGAGTTATGTCAAAGACACCACTGAACATTTGAGATACAGGAAACTACCTCACAAAGCAAGGCCTGTGCCAGAGTAAGGACTCGTACTACCCAGAGTCGGTGAATTTCTGACTGAACAGGACCAGTCATGGAAGAGTCAGGTAATGCTGGATGTTACCACTCTACTCCTCTCTTCCTGAACGTAGCAGCCTTGTCAAATTCTACCGACATTTCTGTTTCGAGATATGACTTTAGTGAAAGTCAGAATTGGAAGGATCTCTGTGATCGCAAGATCTCTCCACTCAAACAACATGCAAAGTACTTTGTTGCCGAAGGTAGCAATATCATAAACTTTCTAGATTTGAAGGAAGCATTACTTTCCAGTGGCCGTGTGAAGGGATGTTATGTGAATGCATGTTCAGTCAATGCAATTAAGTCTTTTCAAAATACTCAGTTCCTGGTATAAGCACATTCCCAAATTACCACTATTCCACCCAAGGAATTCGCGTGTGGAAATCATTCCGTGTATGTGACGGTAAGTTCTTACACATACTGAGAAAATGGGATACCTATTTCTCTAAAATACACTAACATCTCTAGACATGGTGGATTTTCAGCACCAAGAGTTAAGGTTGGCATTGTATCTAGTGAAGAGCCTCAAAAAAGTTCCCTTGTACCCAGCAAGGTTACTCGAAAGTTTTTGCTACAGATGCAGAACTAGGTCAGCATTTGGATGTGGGTAACCACACTGAACATCTACAGAGGGAAACCACGTATGACCACATCGCACGACAGTGGTCAGAAATAATTTCAGATGCAAGAACCAGAGCGTCATTTGAGGCAGCCTCGGAGAACTATTTGGATGAGACGAATGCTGAAGCAATAGGTTAGGCATTGAAAAAAGGTAAAAGGTCAACAAGATTTTCAGCAAAGGTATTCGATGAAGGAGATAAGTCAGGTAAAAACGTTCACCCTCGGAAGTGCCAAAATGGAGAAAACATTACGAGAACCCACTGGGAAAGTGTTTACCTATGATATTTAGTGAATCGCAGATTGGTGGATTTCTTCGAGGTTGTCTGCAGCAATGTTTATGACGATGCTATTTCTGCTGAAGATGCTTTTATGTCGTCAGATTTACTGAATGAAGTGGTACATGTAAATGAGCTCAACGTTTAGCCTAGTTAGCCTAGTCGAGACCGTTACTTCTGTTTACTTCATGTCTGTCATGAATGAGTCGTTAATAAAATTGTGTCTCGTGAATTATTTTCTATTGACTGTGAATGTGTACCTTTTTATACCACTGATGATCACACTGGCAGAAATATTCAGCGTTAGGGTGCCCGGGTGTGGGGGGAACACCAGATTTCTGGCGACTGGTGGCGATTACAATTTGTAGCAACCAGCAGGGACATTACAGTATGAACCCAAATTAACAAAGACTATCTATTGACAAGTTGAAGGATTTTTTGCACTGAACACTAGGGGGCTACATCTACATTGGGTGCCTTCCTTTGCATGTGGCACGAAAAAGGCAGATAGACAACAAGGCAGGGGTGAGTTCAGTAACTCTAGAACCTCTCTAAAATTTATCCAAAACCACGTGTTCTCATTTAAAATGCAGGGCAATATCTCGCAAAGTCTTGAATTATAGCAAGGTCCTCGTGTTACTGCTCTTATTTTAGATGTGTCTTCAGTCTCCACGTAAACAAAAGCAGCGCCATCTATCATTTAGAACCACGCATGCCAGTTGATTTACGTTACATATTTTTTGTAACAAGCAATAACCATCAATGTGCTGTCTGCCTTTTCTCCAAAATACAAGGTTTTTATGTCGTGTTTCGTAAGCTAAATATATGTTCCAAGAGCCCCCTATTGGCAGCAGATGCAACTGAGAACATGCAAAAGGACGAAGTGCAGTTCGTGTAATGCTTCGTACGCAAAAACTACAATAGAGGCAAGATTTTTTATTTTAGATTATGAACAGGTTAGGTATGACTAAACAAATTATTATAAAGTCAATTTCAGGAAAGGTGCGTTATGGCTGCTACAGAGTGCCAAATTTGGCCGAAAATGGCTTCAGTGAAAACCTGAAAAATAGCCATTTTTGCCTCACAAATTCAA
>NMRA01000792.1:11607-30016 GCA_002633005.1 Phoronis australis
CTCAATTAAAACGAAACGTTTGTGCATATGTGTATATATGACATCTGTGTATTCAACGACTTGTTATCTATTTTCGATTCTGTTTTTGTGGTGAGAGCAACGAAATGTATTATCTTGTATGTTGTCACCGTGAAATAAATCGATGAAACATTTTTATCCTGTATGTTCACTTAGATATACGTCAGAGTCCAGCTTCCAAAGTTTTTTGACACTCGAGAAAAGATTTGAGCTGATAAAATATAAGTGATAGCTAAAATCTACCTAAATCTAATTGAACTTCAGCTGCTCTGAAACTTTATGAAACATAGCACGAGGCAACGATTGACGTTAAGTGCTTACAAATACATGTATTACCTTGGCTTTACGAGGAACAATGAGAATACGATTTTGCTCAACTCGCAAAGCAAAAATAAATTTTATCTCATAACCGGCATTTTTTTAAATTTGGCGTAAAAAATAACATGAAGGTAAAAAGGTAGTTCTAGACTTTAACTTTGCAGGTTATTGACGTATACTTATCATTTATAATAGTGACATTATTGTTCATATTGTCGACTTCATTGATTAGCCCTTTTACGTTTCATCAAATAATTTTTGCGTTTCATTTTTAAATCATATAACTGTAACATTTACGAATGCTTAATTACTGAAAAATATCGATTCGTGGTTAAAAGGTTACACGATAGTAAACTGTCAATTGGTCGTGATCCTTTTTGTGGAAAATTGTTATTTTGTATTGAACATGAATATTTAACAACTGAACTGCGGCTAATTTCGTGTTTGAACTATTTGTTCTTACCATCAATACGCAGGGAAGTTGTCTCAGATTTTTTTACCTTCAAACAACAAAGATAACGACCTTCGAAGATCCAACGACGTCACTAAGTTTTCATTTTTGAAGGCCGCAATCTCAGCCGAAAGACGGTTCCTTCAATCATAGAGCATAAAATAAGTATGCAATATTTCATGTGAAGTGGCCCATACACTAAATAGAAATCGATTTTCAAAGCTGCTAAAACAGCATCAAATATCAGAAAGTCTGAAAATGGCTGACAAAAATTTGCTACGTCATGGAAATCAACAGAAGTCGTCTCAGGGAACTCACATTTCTTTCGCAATAATTTAAAGAATACATGTATGTGAATGCCACATTTTTGAAAAAAAATAAACTTTAAGGCGGGCAATTAGACTGTTATACTGGAAATGGCCAGTCACTACGTATCCCAACACTAGCGTGTATTATCATTTTCGCCAGTCGACTAGAGCGACGTCTTTCGTGAAAACGGGAAATGCCTTGATAATGACGTGGAACACTTCCGAATAAATTCCAGGTATTCTATAGTAGTTGACTCTATACTGAATTTTCCAAATCATTAAATTACCAAATTACGGTGGCCCAAAAGTATCATCGCTATTTTAGTTGAATAACGTTTTTGTTTATCTTTTTTTCACCTACACTGTAGGTGGAAATAACTTACACCTAGGTGAGAATGAATTCACCTACTACAGTGTAGGTGAAGTTATTGTCCACCCATGAGTAAATAATTTGAATGAATTTCCACCCGGGTGTATATATAGTTTCAACCTAGTTGACATAATTTTAATATTGGTGAAAACAAAATAAAATAAACTAAAATAGTGGTGATACTTTCGGGCCACAGTACCAATTGACTTGTCTTTAAATAACACTGAACTCGCCAGTCGAAACCCGTGCTTCCTATCCGAAAGAAAACATTTCAGACAACACAGTGTCTTACTCCGAAATATAAACCCATGCGTTAATATGAGCCACTTTACAGTGCGGATATGTGCGTAAATAGCCTGTCAACGTCTGCCTTTTTATCATTTAATTTTGAAAATTAATAATAAATTAGCTCAGTTACGTCGGCCACAGCCTTTTTGTTGTCAAATTCGACTCACACTTGCCAAAGATACGCCTGTATATATTGGTATTAAAACAAGACATATATTACCGAGGAAATTGTATTAACCTGCGCAAAATAGGCCTAAAATACGCCGTTTTTTCTGTATCGTTTGCTTTCAGATTTTTTTGGGCGCGTGCGTGCTATTGATTACTTAGTGAGGACGCATGCGCACTTTTTTGCAACGTTTTATTTTAATGATATTTCACTTGAAAGCATACTCTTTAGAAAATTAAAACTGGTAAACGTTAGTTGTTCACCCAGCCCAGACCATGAGCCAACCCAAGTCCTATTAACTGTAATGACAAACGCAATCGCTCCCGAGCGCATTCTCTTGAAATTCCGTCTGCGTCCCAGGGACGGATCCGGGATTTTGAGTTAGGGGGGCCAGGGTAGAGTGTATGCCAGGATTTTGCTCGCCAGACATTCGCACTTCCGAAGTGCTTAATGGAATCTGGGAGAATTTCAGGGGGGGAGCATGGCCCCCCTTGCCCCCCTCTAAATCCGCCACTGCGTCCACCGTCCCGCCCTGTTCGTTTGGGAGCAATACTAACTTATTATTGCTATAGGTGTCGCAGTAATCACAGCACGTGACTGTATCAACACGGAAGTCGGGGACTGTACAATTTCCGGGTGTAATGTGACATTATAGAGTTGTTGAGGATCTTTTGACAGTTTCAGCATGCATCTAAGCTGTCATGGGATGTCCCAGATGATCCTTTTAACGTGCCTCCGTCTCTGTGAAGCTAAGTTATGAATTCCGTGGCTGAAAGATCGGTGAGCTCTCGTCCTTTTTACTGTTAGTGAACTGAGTTTGGTCACACGCTCTAAAACACATCGGTCTGGTATCAGGGAATGTCAAAACCAGTCTGCCTAGCCCCTGGCCTTAAGTCACCCGAGGTCGGGACGTCTGTTATGCACTATTAATGCTCATGGGGTTCGTCCTCCTGTATTGAAACTCACCTGCTGGTGTTACCACTTCTAGTAGTAAAGTAAAGGAAACTTTCCTGGAGCTCTTTGTCAAGTTCATATCCACCCTTCCTGGCCAAGATACTCTATAGTCTCTATATTTGCAATAACTAAGAAATTGTAAATTATGAAGCCCTAATATTCCAAAACACTGGGCCTAGGGCATTATAGCACTTTTCCACAAACCCCTATGTTTACCTCCATGAGACATGACAACTGACAAACCAAACCTTTAGTGAAGATGAATTTTTTTCTGACATCCAAACAAAGCAAGACTCGTCGCTTTGCTGATATATGTAATATTTCCAGCAAAAAATCACACAATCAATTTAGTTGTGGCATAGCATACACACATATTACCTTGAATAATTTATAGTTGCTGGTCGGGGTGCTATTGTTGTAACATTCCAGGCCTGGCTATTCAAAAGCCATAGGGGGTGATAAAACTATTTTCTCATCCAGGACCATTAAGCCTTATTTAAGCTGTGTTTGCTGTGACTTGCACAATTAAGAACAGGGTTCTCAAAGAACTACTTTCACTCACCTTCATTTCACTTTCAAAAGGCCTATTGAGTGTGAATCATAACCATGATTCTCTTCTGTTTGCAATATTGTAAGCCTCCATGCGGGCTAGTTACTCATTCAAATCTCAGATGAACTTTCTAATTTTTTCCATGGAGCTGAAATTCAAACAGGTAATTGCACTGTGTCGCATTCAATTGTGTAATTCTTGTTTAGAATCCGATACACCTTCATATCACAAGGTTCATGGTATAAAGTGTTTTTTAATTGAGGTCAAGTATTTTTCAGGTGAGGTAAAACAAAAGTTAATACAAGCATTGGAAGCTACCATTTATGTACTATCAATCATTTCGCTAGGATGAATATTTGTTTCACAATTGATCAAAATGTTCGCAGATTGTACCTTCCTCTCAAATGGAATTGCACTTCAAATATATTTTATTATTATTGCACACTGGAAAAAACAAAATTAATAGAAGCATTGTTTAGAATAAAGGCATATCAGCCTAAATGTGCACATACATGGGAGGGCACGTAGAAGCTACCCATAACTGCTGTACAACCAACTTGTTGTTTATGTGCCCACTACTGGTCGCATAATGCCGTAGTCTTTGTCTGGCTGTCCGGCATCAGCAGCCATATCTCCTAAAGCCCTTGATGAGATTTAGCAGACGTGTTCCTATGGAGATGGCGACGGATATTGGCGAATTCCAGGCCACTCGACGAAGACTACCAGACGTGTGCTCCCTAGTGGCAGTTTTAGTTTTTACGCTTACCTCTGCGTGTTCGGAGGTCCTCAACAGAATTTCATAAAATTTGGCAGTTAGGCATCTATTAGTGAGATGATGTCATCCTCTCATTTTCGGACGCAGTATTTTGCACCACCCAGTGGCCGTTTTTCCTGTTTTTTGGCGTCCGCCGTTCTATCAACCAAACCGCTCTAGGGATGACTTTGAAAACTGGCATTTATGTTTTTACTGTGAAGAGGGTAGCAGACAATGATTTTCCGATGACTTCAACTGCTGTGGTGCCTCATAGTGGTAGTTTTGTTTGTTTTTGTTCCCATAGCTGTATGATCTCCTAAATGCTCTTTAGGATCTTTATTGAATTTTGCTAGTGTGTTTAATGAAGTTGACAACAGAGGCCAGCAACTTGTGGATGGATGGGGCTACTGATGTGGCCCCTAGTGGCAATTTTAATTTTTTATGTTTACCTCTGTATCTTGAAAGGTCATCAATGAATATTCATAAAATTTGGCAGATAGACATCTGTTAGTGAGGTGATACTTTCATCTAGTTTTCGGTTAAATTCGAGGCATTTTGCGCCACCTTGTGGCCATTTTTATGTTCCGAATAAACGCCCCTAGAAGCACACCATTTGCTGTACATTCGTGGGCGCATGCTGCAGCTCGCTCTTGTTTGTTCATTTTTGCATTTTGTACTTTTCTATTAACACCTGAAGTGGTGCAGGCTTTTTCCAAACAAGTGATGTAGATGGATATCTTTTATTTTGTCATATTTTTGTCAATTGTGATAATGCTGTTTTTGTTGGTAAACCACATGCTAAATACAGTTTTAGATGAAGTAGTTTGTTCAGAATGATATAATTTCAACATTTTATGCACAATGCGATTTATAATAGTATATGCTTTGTGGACACTTGTATGTTCTATACATAATTGCTCATGTGACATGGGACAAAGTGTCTCATTGTTACCTTCACAACCGGTTAAGATGCTGATTTTTTTAAAAGCCATATTTTATCAATTTGATCTTTCTATGAAATCTGCTCACCAAAACTTCATGAAAATATGAATGGAAGTTTTCAAAAATGTGCTTTCTAATCCAAACATAAGGGAGAGCAGACTTTTGAGTAATTGATAATGTCTAATTTTGAAAACTACTCTGATCACATTCGTTACCACAATTAAGATTTTCCTTTTCCTAATTCGATTGATAATTCTTACTTTCACTTAATATGTTTTCCAAAAGCACTTGCATGGAGCTACATATTGATGTTAAACTCATTTTCCTTATGCCTATAAATATAAAATATAAGTCGAAATTCACGTCCGTTACCAAACCAACACTGAGAAATGCACCAAAAGTGACAGAAGTTTGGTCTTACGCTCAACACGTTTTTAAAAAACATTTAAATTTTCTTCAGGAAAAACGCGGTCTCTTGAGAACATCCACACAACTGTTGGATACTGCAAATGATTTGGGACTGTGATGTGCACATAATTGCTCGGCTAAACTTTTTTCACCAATTGTGAAGTAGGATCGTGAAATCAAGTTTCTGTCCCAAGTCACTTAATTGTGTATAAGTTCCTTGATCTTCAAAATAGTTTACTGTGTAGGTATGGGTGACTGTGTATAAATGCGTGTGTGTTATTTTGTTTGTCTATCTTGAAGTTCAGGCAAGGCAGTATACTATAGTAACCTTTTACACATCTGTTAGGTATGTCTAATTGGCCACTTTCACCACCAGCCTACCTAATTGTGCATTAATTTTGTATGGCTGACCTTGTCCTAATGTAGCATTCCCTTGTAAACCTAGCCTCACTAGTATAGCTATGGCATTGATATGCTCTGCCAACACCATGTAAGAAAAATATCTGGATTTTTCAGTCACGGATGATGAAACTTTGGGCAGATATGAAATAAATTATCCTCCAAACATACATCCATTGATTTATACTTGTGCTCTATGTTTCTCTAAGTCATTAACATATTTTCTCGGATACCTCTTCCTCTTGACTCACGGCAGTTTTGAGCACTCATTGGGCTTGTGTAGAACGGAGGATTTTGTTGTTACACCTTTCTTCAGTGCCTATATACTTGTAGTATCCGATGTAAATGACTCATGGGGTGCATGGCTTGAAACTTTAACCTGATTCCAGGTTGCTAGTAAAAGTCGTTTTTGTGACTACTCCAGTACTCTGGATGTATTTGGACTTAGTAACATTTCAAAGCATGACTGAAATGTGTCTGAATCATAATATAGGAAACATTTGTGTGGACTCAGAGAGGAGAAATGTGCCAGATAGTCTGTGTGCATGCCTGTTGCTTGTTTGGTGTACCCATTTTTGAGCCTACTTGTGTCAGAATCGTAGGAACATTACTCAAATATCTGAAATTGGTTCAGTAGTTGGCATACACAGGGAGGAGAAACGATCCACTAGTGTATAGACCAGCTAATACTCAAACCAGCCAGCTGTCAGTCATAGTTGTGTCTTAGAACAACATTTCAAAATATTAGTACATGTAATTTGGTGGAAATTATTTTACAAGAATTGTTTCCACAGATCTGCTGTTGTATCTCTTGGAGACTCTTCACGAAGATATCTTCAGGAAGGTGTGTCTCATGAGACGATGAAAGATGATAGCAGGTTTTGGATGCATTCGTCTGCTGTCATTCCCCCTAGTGGAAAATTTAATTCAGATTTGCCTCATCTTCATACTAGTTTCTTGACAAATTTTCATGAAATTTGGCAATAGGTTTGAAAAAAGAGACAACATCACTTTCTGATTTTGGGATAAGTTGATAATTTTTTTCCAAGTAGTTTTCATTTTTATTATTTACGAGTTTGTTTTTATGGCATATGTAATGCTATCAGATGTGTGTCGTGCCGTCTCTGTTCATCTCCGAATAAAGATTATGTATACAAGCCACACACTGCCATCGTATTTCAGCATCTATCTCTCTATTACCCAAACGACTCAAGGGATCATTATGAAAATTACCAGAATATTTTGTTTCTCTCATTAATGTAATCAGCCTTCCAATGCCAGCGAACTATTGCTGTCCTTTGGACTGTAACTCTGGTTTTTCAAAAATTGACGAGTATCCGTGGAGGCTTGATGTTTTCCGCCATGACACCTATGGTGCAATGTGTTTCCTACCTCCGGGACAAGAAGTGTTCTATGCGATACACCTGTATTTAAGGGAGGTATAAGCAAAATCGTGAGTTGGGTGGTGCTGAGTATTCTCATGGTATTTTTGCGTTCCCATAGAGAAATTGTTCTAAGTAAAAAGTACTATCTGGACTAGATCTATAATTTCAATTTTAGTTTACAGCTGAACATCACTAGGTGTCACTGTGCATTCTGGCTGTGGCAATTGTCGAGGTATGAGCAAAATCGTGGGTTGGGTGGTACTGAGTATTCTCATGGTATTTTTGCGTTCCCATAGAGAAATTGTTCTAAGTAAAAATTACTATCTGGACTAGATCTATAATTTCAATTTTAGTTTACAGCAATGTCACTAGGTGTCACTGTGCATTCTGGCTGTGGCAATTGTCGAGTCTGTGATTGACTTTACAAAGTATGGTCCTTGGTATTTTTACCCTGTCATGTGACCTCTGGCTAGAGCGGTCAAAGATCGAGTCTGGTCATAGGATTTTTAGGTCTGACCTGAGTTTTTCAGTACAGGTGCTGAATTGTTTCTGCAGCCTACGCGTTACTGTTCTGGGGCCTGTTCCAGGAAACTGACTTAAGTTCATTTCTGACTTAAGTTTAAGATTTGTTTTAAGTTCCAAACTTTGAAACTTCCACTTTTGGTAATCGAGTCAAAATTATGACAAAATTCACGTCAAACTTAAGATCTCTTTCTGGAATTGGTTTTGAGACAATAATACTTTTATTTTAAAATTTACTGAAATTAAATTTAAGATATGTCTTAGCTTAGTCAGTTTTGTCGGAACGGGCTCCTGCTCTTTTAAGAATGAACATATTTTTTCTGTTGTAAATACTGGATAGGTCATGGGATTTTCAAGTGTGGAAACTTTACAGTTGTTTTGACTGTGTCTGGATGTCAATAAGAGGTTTGCTATCATTTATAGGTCTCAGGGTCTTGTTGGGCAGCAATCCAAACATGGGTCATGTCATGCCTTGCAGTTTACTGCTGTAATGTGCTTTTCTGCTAATTCACAAAAGCCACAAGTTAATTTCAATTTAAGTTAATTTCAATTTACTGAGCCTGTCTTGGTCATTCTTACACTGGTAGTAGCGTATTCTTCAGACTGGATGATGTGAACAGATAGTGTCTAAGTTCTCAATTAAATCTCTATCCCTTATAGGAAGATGTCAAGTTTTGGCGAGATGAGAAGACTGACAGTGCTATCTATAGTGTGTTTTTGAAGAAAGTGCGTTATCGCTCATCATGTGAGGTATTTAACTTTAGGACACGGTCTATATTTGGGCTTGAGGGTACATTCACTGGGGCCTTTTTGGATATAAGCCATCCATTTGAGACAAACTTAAGTGCTGAAAGTACAGTTGTAACAGTACTGCATGTCTCAGACTGCTTAGAAATGGCCCTGGGGCCTTGTTCATGAGAAGTGACGAAAGACTTTAGACAGAAATTTGATCTTATTCTCTCCCTCTTCATGACTGCCAAATGAAGGGTTAGAAATTTTTGAACACTTATTGAGAAAATCTGTTCCATGCAATTATTTGATAATTATTTCAAGACTAAACATTTATTTGGCAGTCGTGAAGTGGGAGTCAGAGTACGATCAAATTTCTGTCTTATGTCTTAAGTCATTTTTCATTAAGGAAACCCCTAAAGCCAGTCAGTCAACCATACACTCTATCAAATACGTGGCTGTTGTTCGGGAAAATGGATATGTTTAATAGCCGCAGAACTCAATCAATACGTTTGTTCCGTACATCTTCAATTATTGTGACGTGCTCTTAACACCTCAAGCAATTGACATAGATGGAGTAATCACTGAGAAATCAATAGTCTTCTAAGGTCAGGGTTATGCATTTGTTCCAATGCGACTGACAGCGGTTTTGGCCTCTTTACAGACACTAAAAATGACTTTCCCATCCAATTCTCGGAAATAAAGTGCTCTCATTGTAATCCTCAACGACTCTCAAAAGTTTGGAAAAATTGAAAACCCTTTTCAAAGTCTGCTAAACGGGCAAGCGTAATGCTTTGATTATGACATAGGGAGTATTAGCTGTTTAATTACATATACAGAATACAACCCATGATAGTAATTTTTTTAAACCTTTATTTCTAGGGAGAAAATTTGATCATGTAAAATCTCACTCCTCTGTCATATTGTGCACTAAAACTAAACACTTTGCCTAGTCAACATAGTTCTCAATAAAGTGATTACGAAATTTTGTCAATGATTGTACAACCACATAGTAAGTATTAAGCTGTTCTGTGGACTTAAATATGTTATCAAACGGCTTGACAATCCAGAGGCAATAGCCTATTGGCCCATCCTCGATTGAACTCTCATTTTTCTTGGAGGATAAAAAAACATCACATGACTGACCTATTAGTTAAAAATGTCCCATGCTCCTGAGTTGGTTTATGAGTCGGAGAAGAACAATACACTGTGTTTCGGTGTTCGCTCATTTTAGGGATTTACTTGGTGCCAACATCGCAACTCAAATGTTCATCTTCATTACAATGATGAATTGTGTAGTAATTAGGATATGAGATAGTGACTGGTACATCTACATGATTGTGAACAAGTAGGTCAGGAGCTTGACACATGTGTTGCATAGTGGGTAAATTCCTTAGAAATTAGAATGACAGTGGTGCTGTGCTAATTTAGGACGGACCTGATACCCAGGAATGCACAATGAATCACTGATTGTTTTGCTCACTTCTGCGTTTTAGTACCTCCAGATCTCGCAGTCCCTCGATACATGTTCTACAGCGTTATTTAGCTAATTCATTTATTTGGTAACTGGGTCTTGGTACTTGTCTTGTCTGTTTGGTTACCATAGTTACAATATTCTAATCACACTTTGTGTCTATATGAACAGTTAGATATTGATGAACCTGATGCCCAGAAGGTGGCGCACCTGCTATGGCAGACACAGAAACAACGCGTGATCCGTGCGGGAACTGTGGAGCGAATTGTTGATAGCCTTTTGCTTGACAACGGAGAGATTGACTCCGCCCACGTCAACATCTTCCTAGCAACTTACAGGACATTTTCTACCCTGGCCGAAGTTGTGGGCATTCTCATAGACAAGTGAGTACTAAAGCGCTCTTTCCTATTTGTCACAGTACATAACAAAAATAATACAAAATGATGTAAATTCCATTAATTTGTTACATGTACAATACGTCAGATCTCCATTTTGTGACGCAGTTTACTTCATCGGATCCTTGTTCTGTCTGAAATAAGCTATTTATCCAAAGGGGTTTGTCTGGTAGCTGATTGTTTGGTGTTTATATGAACAGGTCAATCTAGGGTTAAGTGAAGTTACACCATATCAGAAAAAAGTTTATTGCTTGACACAATATAATGATTTTTTTTTGATTGAATTGGCAAATTTGAAAGCCAAGAACCCCCTCAAATGAGCATGTAATTTGTTTTTTTAAGTCACTTATCGTTAGATCGTCTTCGGGATCATTAGAGAACATTAGGTCCCATATTGAGTAGATAGGGTGCCGCTGGAATTTTCAAAATAATTGACCTATCGCCAGGATTTTGAGTGACGGCTTAACTGACCATTTAGAACGCAGCATTATTGACACACCTTGGTTTCCCAGCCGCCATTTTACCCGACAAATAACACGTTGCCGGGTAAAACTTATTGTTTGTTAGTCGACATTACGCAAGGGGGCGGAGCTTGCAATAGGTTAATTAAGGGGGCATATATTTGATGCAATTCAATAGGAAACAACTAGTAGAACTCTTCAGTCTTTTGATATCAGCATATTTTGTTCGACTCAGTTTCTAATTCTAGTGTGCGTGACAGGTCGAACTGGGAGGGACAAAAATATTGAGAATTTCTCTCTTTCACGAACATTTTGAATCGTTGGAATTTTTGTGCTAATCATGTGAGTATTCCATGACACAACACATAATAAATCACAGTACGGTTGTTTAAGTCTTTGAAGTAAAAATGCAGAACACCGACCATCAACTACACTATCGTTATTTAGTGACCAGGCGTGTTACGATATCATGCCACTGCTGTGTCAGAAAAAGGCTATTTCTGTTTGGCTATACCGTCTGTCGAATTGTTGGTTACACCATGCATCCTTGATGAGGTCTTAATGATTACATTTCATTTCCTGCTGTTCACAAATACACCCATAAATACGTTTCAAATATATATCTTCCCGACGATAATCTCTGTCCATTTACTTCCTCATGCACTGTTACTTACAAGTTGTTATCTCAATGTCACAGCTCTCGTGTTACTCGTGAGTTATTTTCCTGGTTTACACTCGATGATAACAATGTAACATATTCAGTTCTAAAATATATTGACCTATTTACACTAGCCTCTAACCTATTTACACTAGCCTCTAACCTCTTTACACTAGCCTCTAACCTATTTACACTAGCCTCTAACCTCTTTACACTAGCCTCTAACCTCTTTACACTAGCCTCTAACCTCTTTACAATAGCCTCTAACCTCTTTACACTAGCCTCTAACCTCTTTACACTAGCCTCTAACCTCTTTACACTAGCCTCTAACCTCTTTACACTAGCCTCTAACCTATTTACATTGGCACGGTGTGAAAGGTTGGGCTTTTCTCCAGACATCTTCAGGTGTTGCATACTTAAGTTTTAACAAATTGGTGATAATTTCAAGTGTTTTCTGTTCATACAACAAAAAGTCTTAAGTTCAGGTCAAGAATGATATTGTTGAAATAGCCACTAACCAATTTTTAATGATTAAATTTTATTTTACTAGATAACTCTGTGTTGTTGACTAGATAAGGAGAATGAGAAAAATTCTCGTGAATTTGAAATAATTTTACGCAATGAAAATCCATGTTTCCACTAAACCGAATCCCAAACAGAAAAATTTTGGCAATAGCCACTTTATAACCAGTTTGATGTCTGCCATTCGGTGGAGACAACTGGTTCTCAAAATGCAACACCCTGTGAGTGACTTTTACCAGAATTTTACCGTAAGTCATTAACAATTAATGAAACACTCTGCAAAATTCCCCATTTTTGAAAACCTTAACATATGATTGCATGATGAAACAGCAATGGATCATTTGTACAGTCAGTTTGTTGAGGCCAAAAGTATTCAGACAAAGTGTCCTAGAATTCCTCATCGTGATGGCGGGGCGGAAGTCGCATTCATCGTTAGAGTAGTCTTTTCTCTTTACTGTCTGAGAATAAATGGGAATTATAACTTGGAAAGATAGTTGGTTGCTAACCATTACGTAAAAATTTGAATTTTGTTGCCCTAATAGTTTTTACAGTAATTTTTGTTGTTGACAGAATTAGTTGGCGTGGCAGTGGATAATTATGATTAATTTTGACTTGCACTGTCTTTGTGTTGTAGTTCTGTGCTCTATTAAAGGTACAAAATGTATGAGAAAACAGACTCCCCAGAAGATGGCGTGGATGAAAGTCACTCAAGGTCAGTGAATTGTATTGTGGTCATATAGGAAGGTAGGTTGTGCTGTTTATGGAGACCACAAGGGGGCATTACTTGACAACTTGCAGTACTTCATTTGAAGTATTTTTTCTATAAGTGAGTAAGATGTTCTGCCACTTGACACTGTATGTGAGCTGAAACTTTAAATGCGTTTCTCTGACAATAATAATGCAATCATTCTAGCATGAAGGTCCAGAGTCATACAGGTTGACCTCTATGTTTTTTGCTTAAAATTTGCCGTGCCTTTTTAACATTTTTGTAGTGCCACACTCTCATGATAAAATACTGCTTTTTTGTAATTGCTAGTAAATTGAATGCTTTTCGCCATTGTCGTGTAAAACCTCTACATATGGTGTTATTTTGTAGCAATATTAAGTAGACTGCGGTAATTAAGTTTGCCAAAACAGGTGGTGACGGGGGGGGGGGGGCATTNATTGCTCGAGTGCGGTTACATCTATTCAGTGCTTTTTTACATAACTTTTTGTGGTATAATTGCTATGGTCATAGTAATAAGGGTCAACATGCGTGCAAAGTTCACAGCACGCGTAATGGTTGAATCTCTTTTAGATGCGCTCCAAATTTTTGTAATTTGAAAAAGTAGCCAATGGTCACAGTTGTTCATTTTCAACTGATCTCTGTCCACACTGTGCACTTGAGTGCTGCATATTCTCCAACCCTGCAGTGAGCTAGCACACAGTTTTTCAGTTTTTAATTTGAGCACTGTTAAAGTAAATTGCTGTTAAATATAATTATCCAAAGTTGTTGCTAATGCTTTTGTGGAAGAATGGAAGAATCTAGCTTTAGTTAATTCTCCTCTGCCAAAACTTTGAATCAACTGCAAACTTTTCTTGGTTAACCATCATGGCCGCTGAATGTCTTTTTAACACCATTCATCTCAGTGACGTCTTTTAGTACTCATTTTGTAATTATAATCTTTGTTGGTACTTATACCGCAGGCGAATTTGCATGTGGTTGGAAAATATGACAGTTTTTATTTACTAATCTCAAAGTATATTTTATTTGATTTGAAGACTATAGCTGAGTTTACCGTCTTGGTTTAATAATAAGTTTTTTTTTTGGATTCTAAATTGTGCGTCTTTTGTCTTCCCCTCTCTAGAACTATACGCACTATCTTTACCATGTGGATGGACTCGTACCCCGACGATTTTCACCGAGACTGCGTTGACAGCATACAGAGTATCGTGGATTGTTTGTCTTCCAGCAAGTCGGATAACGATGTAGTGCAGAAACTGAAGCAGCGTCTCACCTTATTTCAACAGTCTAATGGCTCAATGGATGACTCTGATGGTGAGAGTACAGGCTTTGTGCACTAAATCAGACTAGTTCAAGCTACACAGTCATGTAGAGTGAGGTGTCTCTAAACAGGGTCACTGTTTGAGCACACAATCCATAGCCAGGGTTATGCTAGAGATGACTTGTCATGCTGTGGCGTTTTTCCCACTGTCAATGGTTAACAGCTTCACACCACGACTGTTTTTGGAAGTGTAAGAGTCGGATAGTTGCCATACGTATCGTAACAGAGGGAAAATGGTGTTCAGATCACTAATAAAGTTGCAATACCTTAATTGTAATGTAATTGTTTTGGTAAGGATAGCTTGTAAGTTAAGAATTTTACGGTGAAATGAGTTATCCTCCACATTTTAGCTTTTAGAGCCATTTGTCATATCATCATCGGTTTACAGGTTGTCTTGGTACTTCATCCAACTTTAAGCAAAACCTGACATATCTGACATTTATACATTTTCCAAAACATTGTATTTCTTTCCAAAATAGGGTGTTGAAAACTCTGTTAATCAAACAACATGGCTGTGGACGGTTGATATTCATATGACTGTACAGGTCTTTATTGTTGAAATTCTTGGTGGAACTTGCTGGCTTATTCCTTATCTTTGTGATTGCATGACCAATGTAAATATGAAGTTGGTTGAAAATTGCCAAGTGTTTTTAATAACGAGCTTTGTGGTGAAAATGATCTGAACAGTGTCCAGTAAGTATCGTGACGTGGCTCTATATGATGCGGGCTATGTGAGCCAGCAAGATACATCATTAGTGCAAAGGTCACCTATTTGCAGATTTTTTGTTTTCACATGTACAACTGCACTTTGTATATCACAGATTATGTTAAATTGGTGTTGGAGTTTAGTTCTTGTTATACATTAGCATAGTTAGGAGCATGCAAATACATCTTTAGGAAGCCTGTTGATTTAGATTCAGATGGTTTGTTTGATTGCAGCAGTTACTTTGCAACCAATTCTGTGTTTCAGGGGACAGCATTGACCTGGACATTTCCATTGAATCTCAAGGCATTTTAGACATCCCAAGCACAACGTTTGCCGAACAGCTAACCTATATTGATGCGGTGAGTATTCTGTGTTCAGTATTGCCCCCCTACGGTAGCCAGCTACAATAATTGGACAAAATGGCTGAAATTCCCAGTCATGGTGACTGAGCATAAGCCAAAATCACTATCACATGTCAGGTCAGGTAAATTATGGAATTTTGTTCATTTAGTTTAACGTCTGATTCTTTCAACCTTAGTGGAGATAAGCTTAATGCCTTCCTGTGTTATCCAATCCGTTATCCAATCCGTTATCCAACCCGTTATCCAATCTGTTATCCAACCTGTTATCCAATCTGTTATCCAACCCGTTATCCAATCTGTTATCCAACCCGTTATCCAATCCGTTATCCAATCCATTGCTTGATTTTCGCAGTTGTGTTAGAATGTATTATAATTTGAAATTCCTAGTCTCGCGTGAGGACCTGTCTCTTGCACAATGTTTTGTATGCATTCATATCATGATGAAGGTATGTGATGCAATAATCCACAAAATACTCAACAAACAGTGTCTCAGTTTCTCAAGGAATACATAAACGAAGCTCATCATCACGTCATTGTTAATTAGTAACTGAAGAATTGAATGATTTTTTCAAAAAAGCAGAGAGAGTGCAGTTTTGATTCTGTTTTTTTTTTCTCGATGAGCGTTGTTATGTCGCGCAAGATCTATAAAAATGTAAGACTTTAAAAAACGTGTCTAACATCCTGCAATCGAATTCATTGAGTACCAATCATAATTACATAATTTGTGGACTATTTAACTTGTTAGGAGTTTGTGCAGCTCATTAGGAATCCAGACCACCTTTGAGTGAAGGAGAAAATTGTTTGTCGTAACAATGCCAAGTTATGTTGGAACAGTTAGACCTGATTGAATATCAAGACTCAGCACTTAGTATTTGACAGCACTACCACATTACCTGCATACCGATGCCAAATTACCTACCTAAGGCTGTACACTAAGGTCAAATTACCCACAGGAGGCTGTATACAAATACTCTGCTAAGGTCAAATTACTCACCTAAGACTGCATGTCATATCAGTGTTAATGTCAAATTATACACTTGGGGTCACATTTAAAGGTCAAGTTACCCTCCTGAGATGGTGGCTGGAGAGCCAAATGCCCACATGGCCTTACCGCAAACTAATGGGTCATTTCTCCCCTGATATTTACCGTTGAGTTTGTTACTGATAGCCAAACCAAGTTGTTGGCTTGTCGCTTTTGCAACTTTTCGTATGGACATAAGTCTTCTAAATATTTACCACTCAGTAATTAAAACAAATAATTGACCTTGTTAGGACAGTGAAACCTAAATGCAATTTCACTGAGTACAATTTTTGTGGTATCTTTCATTCTCGTCACCTGTTGGCTAATATTTTATCTACTATGTCTTTCCATACTTCTCTAAAATTAACTAAGCATGGTCAAGCGTACTGGAACTTCTTCTTATTTGATGTTTTGATACAAGCTTGAAATTCCTTGCTCAGTTAACTTGAAAAAAGACTACTGTTGGGGTTTGAATATTGGCCAAGCTTGAAAATCCTTATGTACGACCTAATTCTTCACTTAATTTGCACACAATATGGCTGACAAGTGTCACTTAATTTGCACACAATATGGCTGAAAAGTGTCTGACACTTAATTTGCACGCAATATGGCTGAAAAGTGTCACTTAATTTGCACACAATATGGCTGAAAAGTGTCACTTAATTTGCACACAATATGGCTGACCTCCACAAATTAAAAAAAAGATTGAACACATTTTAGTGTATTATGAGCCTGGATTGTGGTGTGTAGTTGTCGTAAAGCAATGTTTAACAGCATAATATAACTGAAAGTCACGTTGTTTGCAAAATAGTAATCAGCCTTTGAGAAGTGGAAAATGGAATTATTTTTTTTCAAAATAACTATAGATTCACTGTACTGTCAAGCTTGTACAACATTACTCATTAAGGGCTCTACAGGTTTGATGAGTTTAGTGTGTTTATTGTGTGACGTCTCCCTCTATACATTGTACGTAATTTTTGTTATTTCTTCTCCAGAAGCTGTTCTCTTCTGTCATTCCTCACCAGTGTCTTGGCTCTGTCTGGTCCCACCGTGATGACCAGGGGCAGCGGTCCGACGCGCCCACAGTCGCCGCTACAATACAACAATTCAACGCTGTCTCGTACCGCGTGGTGTCAACAATTCTGCACAACACAGACCTCAAGCCGTCGCAACGAGCAAAGATTATTATGAAGTGGATTGAAATTTCTCAGGTAAATTTGTGATGTATATCTATCTCAACTATTCACTTTTTGGGCAATCAAAAAACATTTTCTATCCAAAAGAGCTCCAATACTGCAGTATAAGGGCTGTTTTGTAATGATTGTTCATTTCGTAACTCACGTGACTTAAAAAGGCGGTCCCATGGCATTTACGGTCATAAATCCTGGCTTATTTAAATTGTAAACGATGAATTTACATTCATCTTCCATAATTCAACATTTCGGTCTGGCTACCCTTCCACTCCACACTATGGCAAGGCTTACTTGTCGCACATGACATCCTGCTTTTTGCTAACGTAACTTTTCCAATCCCACAAGGCACTTGCTTTGCGGAACTTTGAATTTTCACTTTAGTTTGGAAACTTGTTTTATCCGCAGGAGCTGAGGGTGATCAAGAATTTCTCTTCCTTAAAAGCCATAATCTCTGGCCTCCAGTCAAATCCTATATACAGACTACGGAAGACATGGGCGCTTGTATCCAAGTGAGTAATAGATCCATATTTTGGATGTCATCAGTCACATATCATTCTACAGTAAAATCTCACCAATGCAATTTCAGACAAAACTAATTTCTTAAACTGTCCTTTCCGTACTTTTCAAGGGCTTCTAACACTGTCGCCAATGCCCAAAAGTTCTCAAATCATTCTCTCATGGGACCCCGTAGAAAGCAGTGAGAACTGAAGGGGCTACCCGCATTGTAAATAGTACTATAATTAAAATATTAAATAAATCATATCTGCTGATCTTTAACGAGAAAAAGCATTAATTTGGTGCTACTTACCTACAATGGGAATATTAAACAGGGCTTGGAATTTTCCGCGGAAACGCGGATTTCCGCTTTTTTCAAATGTGCTTTCCGCTTTTTTTATAATATTTCCGCGTAAAAAAATCGGATTTGATATAAAATTTCCGCGGCAAATTCCTTTCTTACCGTGGCGTTGCAGACGACGTTCACCTCGAAAAGCGGAAGTTGCTCTTTATGT
>NMRA01000792.1:30492-46296 GCA_002633005.1 Phoronis australis
TTAGTATTTGACAGCACTACCACATTACCTACATACCGATGCCAAATTACCCACCTGAGGCTGTACACTAAGGTCAAATTACCCACACAAGGCTGTATACAAATACTCTGCTAAGGTCAAATTACTCACCTAAGACTGCATGTCATATCAATGTTAATGTCAAATTATACACTTGGGGTCGCATTCAAAAGTCAAGTTACCCTCCTGTGACAGTGGCTGGAGAGCCAAGTGCCCACATGGCCTTACCGCAAACTAATGGGTCATTTCTCCCTTGGTATTTACCGTTGACTTTGTTACTGATAGCCAAACCAAGTTGTTGGCTTGTCGCTTTTGCAACTTTTCGTATGGACATAAGTCTTCTAAATATTTACCACTCAGTAATTAAAACAAATAATTGACCTTGTTAGGACAGTGAAACCTAAATGCAATTTCACTGAGTACAATTTTTGTGGTATCTTTCATTCTCGTCACCTGTTGGCTAATATTTTATCTACTATGTCTTTGCATACTTCTCTAAAATTAACTAAGCATGGTCAAGCGTACTGGAACTTCTTCTTATTTGATGTTTTTATACAAGCTTGAAATTCCTTGCTCAGTTAGCTTGAAAAAAGACTACTGTTGGGGTTTGAATATTGGCCAAGCTTGAAAAACCTTATGTACGACCTAATTCGTCACTTAATTTGCACAATATGACTGACAAGTGTCATTTAATTTGCACACAATATGGCTGACCTCCACAAATTAAAGAAAAGATTGAAAACATTTTAGTGTATTATGAGCCTGGATTGTAGTGTGTAGTTGTCGTAAAGCAATGTTTAACAGCATAATATAACTGAAAGTCACGTTGTTTGCAAAATAGTAATCAGCCTTTGAGAAGTGGAAAAGGGAATTATTTTTTTCAAAATAACTGGAGATTCACTGTACCGTCAAGCTTGTACAACATTACTCAGTAAGGGCTCTCTAGGTTTGATGAGTTTAGTGTGTTTATTGTGTGACGTCTCCCTCTATACACTGTATGTAATTTTTTGTTGTTATTTTGTCTCCAGAAGCTGTTCTCTTCTGTCATTCCTCACCAGTGTCTTGGCTCTGTCTGGTCCCACCGTGATGACCAGGGGCAGCGGTCCGACGCTCCCACAGTCGCCGCTACAATACAACAATTCAACGCTGTCTCGTACCGTGTGGTGTCGACAATCCTGCACAACACAGACCTCAAGCCGGCGCAACGAGCAAAGATTATTATGAAGTGGATTGAAATTTCTCAGGTAAATTTCTCAGGTAAATTTGTGATGTATAGTTACGGATCTCAACTATTCACTTTTTGAGCAATCAAAAAACATTTTCTATCCAAAAGAGCTCCAATACTGCAGTATAAGGGCTGTTTTGTTATGATTGTTCATTTCGTAACTCACATTAAGACTTAAAAAGGCGGTCCCATGGCATTTGCGGTCATAAATCCTGCCTTATTGTAAACGGTGAATTTACATTCATCTTCCATAATTCAACATTTCGGTCTGGCTGCCCTACCACTTCACACTATAGCAAGGCTTACTTGCCGTACATGACATCCTGCTTTTTGCTAAACGTAACTTTTCCAATCCCACAAGGCACTTGCTTTGCGGAACTTTGAATTTTCACTATAGTTTGGAAACTTGTTTTATCCGCAGGAGCTGAGGGTGATCAAGAATTTCTCTTCCTTAAAAGCCATAATCTCTGGCCTCCAGTCGAATCCTATCTACAGACTACGGAAGACATGGGCGCTTGTATCCAAGTGAGTTATAGATCCATTTTTGGATCTCATCAGTCACATATCATTCTACAGTAAAATCTCACCAATGCAATTTCAGACAAAAATAATTTCTTAAACTGTCCTTTCCTTACTTTTCAAGGGCTTCTCACACTGTCGCCAATGCCCAAAAGTTCTCAAATCATTCTCTCATGGGACCCCGTAGAAAGCAGTGAGAACTGAAGGGGCTACCCGCATTGTAAATAGTACTATCATTAAAATATTAATTAAATCATATCTGCATTATTTTGGTGCTACTTACCTATAATGGGAATATTAAACAGGGCTTGGAATTTTCTGCAGAAACGCAGATTTCCGCTTTTTTATAATATTTCCACGTAAAAAAATCGGATTTGATATAAAATTTCCCCGGCAAATTCCTAAGTTTCTTACCGCGGCGTTGCAGACGACGTTCACCTCGAAAAGCGGAAGTTGCTCTTTATGTTTCGGAGGAACGTAAATTGCCGGGGCATCTGGGACAGCGTGGTGTGATTTTCAATGGCCTCTCGTGTTATTGTTAAGCGCGGCGGCAAATACTACCGCTCTGCAGCCAAAAATGTGTGGGTTGGGAGTGCATGGGCAAGCTAAAAGGACGCAGACGCATGCTACTGATGGTTTTTTTTTTTTAGTCCTCCCGATTTTTGTCGGCGAAAGGTTCACATTGACCATTTCAAGACTGTTTATCGGCCATGATTTGGGCCGTAAAAGTTTCAAGTTTCCGCGTTTTTTGTCATTGGTCATTCCAAGCCCTGATTAAATTTCACATTTTGGGCATATTGTGTCCTAAATTGGGGAGTGATTGTTGTAAGTGAACGTCACCGTTGCTGAGTATTTTTATCCAGGCATTTTATACATTGGTCTTGCTTGCGTGTGAGAATGTGTTTTGTTTCGTCTTTCATTAATTATCTTCATTTTTGTTGACTCGGGTTGTACAGTTTGTGAACTATTCAAAGACTTGGATCTGTAAATCTACGCATCGGTCGCTTTTCGCTGTGTCAGAATTTTCCTGTCATAGCCCATATATCCACCTGGAAATATTTTATGCATTGATCTTTCTTCCATATGAGGTTTTTCCGGCATAATGTTTTGTTTCTTCCTTAATAAATTATCTTCCTTTTTCTTGACTCATACATGTATGTACAGTTTATAAACTATTCAACAACTTTGATTTGTAAATCTATGTATTGCCTTGTATTGGTCGCTTTTTGCTGTGTCATAAATTTCCCTGTCATGAACAAGATATTCACGTAGTAGAAAATAATATGTTTGCCTGCAACTTGCTATGCTAGAGCCTACCTGGTTCAATCAACAGCTGATTGTCCTTGAGTAAATATCTATGAACAATAAGGGTGCAAAGCAATGATGGCCACCAAGCTATTTACTGTAGACATCAGGGGAGTTAACTTCCAGTGAGCATCATGTACCTTGTTCTTATCTGATCAAATTGACCTTGTTGAACAATAGAGATTGGGAGGGCTGGCTCCACTGAGCTATATGTCTAAAGATGATAACAGCAATTGTCTGTTGAACATTAGTAGAGGTGCTTTTAAATTTGTTGTAATTAGCTTTCAAAACCATGTTCCATGCCACAAATGACATTTCTTCATAAGACATTTGAATGTCCCACGTGACACTTTTGCTATTGATTTAACGGTACAAACTACTCATGGCATAAATAAGAATATCCGTGACTTAGTTTTTCATACCTAGTGTTATTGGGAATTTATAACCACAGAATTGAATAAAAGATGGAAGTCATGCACTGAAACTGCTGCTCCTTTGTTGAGTAGTGTGCCCCATAATGTAATAAAGTAGATAGACTTATGTGTACCTAACCTTTATCAAAGGTGGTTATTTCACTGAATTCAATCCCCTCAAAAATCCTGTCAGTTTCGATCGCTGTACTATTTCACTCAGTCTAGAATTCAAAATTTTAGAATTATGGAAAAGCTCGATGCATTAGGAAAATTAAAAAAGACTTTGGTTCACACTAGGTGGCACTAGTTGCTGTTCTGCCTGTTTCAGATCCAGTGCAGCCTTATTTGACGAACTGTCAGACATATTCTCAGAGGAAAATAACCAAATAGTTTGTCGCGAACTACTTCAGAAAGAGGGCACGGCCAAGTTTGCCAGTATGGAGCGAAGCGGCAGTAAAGTAGTCCGCAAGAAAAGTATGCAGAAACAGAGGACATGGATGGAAAATGTACGAATGTGGTGAATTAGAGGCTGTTTTTCTGCTGTGGTGATTTCCTTAGCCTTATAAAAATACTTCTTAACTGCGCTGCGGGAGTTGTTAAGGGTCATGATTACTCCATAATATTCCGTTGAGCTTGATTAGTGAGTCGGCCTTTGCATATGCCGTGTTCTCGTTAGGGCATGGAATGGAAACTCTGGGTCACGTGATTATCTAGGTTTGAACTGGGTCAAGGGTTGTGTTGCCTTCTGTGGTCATGGGAATCGAGATACTTGTATAAGCAGCAACGTACTTGCTGGAAGTGAAACTTGCTAATTTTGTCACGTGTCTCTAGTGGATAATGATGTCGCGGCTCATGCGTAAGATCACAGATTCCTTCCATTGAAAATATGCGGAGTTGGCAGTCCATGTACTATAGTCTATGGTCTAACCAAACACAAGTGGCTGATTTATCATGATTATAGATTAAGTACGCCTGTACCGAGTATGGTTAATTTTTGGTCACTAATTTACATTTTATGCTCCCCTCAGGGCGTCATACAAGGCACTGTGCCATACCTCGGAACATTTCTGACAGACCTGACCATGATAGACACGGCTATGCCCGATACTGTAGAAGACGGCTTAATAAACTTTGACAAGAAACGCAAGGAGTTCGAGGTCATCGTGCAAATATGTCTGTTGCAAAAGTCTGCCAGGAACTATGTAATCAAGAGAGACCCTGAATTTCTACACTGGTTCAACTCACTTCCTGTTTATTCAGAGAACAAAAGGTACATTCTGCTCCCAATGTTTCTTTTACAACAACTTGCCTCATTTCACTGCATCTTGTAGGTATTTAATAGATATTTTTAATAGAGCACGTGTCGTGAAGAAGCCTATTTATGAAGAGCATTGATCAGACTGTGTTCCTGTTGTGTGGAGCAATTGCCTCATTAGTGATGACTTGAAATAAGCCAATAGATAATTAAAATAAATCGTTAAGTCATCGACAAAGAGTTCCTTGCGTCAAAAGTTATGCTCATTAATAAATACTAAGGTAACAGCACAAAAGTCCTCGTGAGTCTGCACTGGACAATGTTTTACACCAGACGTGTTCTTAACTACTCACAAAAGTTTGGAATAAGACAGTGTTCATTGTAAGCGTCTGTACATTGACAAACACATTACTTCCCGTCATAAAACCTCGACTATTGTCGACGGCGCTACACAACTTTGCAATATGAATTTGACATCCCTTCCATAAGACACTGCCATTCTTCGGCATAACGTGNAAGAAACGCAAGGAGTTCGAGGTCATCGTGCAAATA
This sequence comes from Phoronis australis, assembly GCA_002633005.1. Lineage (NCBI taxonomy): Eukaryota > Metazoa > Phoronida > Phoronidae > Phoronis > Phoronis australis. The sequence continues at coordinate 35,780 of NMRA01000792.1, forward strand.
TGTCTGTTGCAAAAGTCTGCCAGGAACTATGTAATCAAGAGAGACCCTGAATTTCTACACTGGTTCAACTCACTTCCTGTTTATTCAGAGAACAAAAGGTACATTCTGCTTCCAATGTTTCTTTTACAACAACTTGCCTCATTTCACTGCATCTTGTACGTATTTAATAGATATTTTTAATAGAGCACGTGTCGTGAAGAAGCCTATTTATGAAGAGCATTGATCAGACTGTGTTCCTGTTGTGTGGAGCAATTGCCTCATTAGTGATGACTTGAAATAAACCAATAGATAATTAAAATAAATCGTTAAGTCATCAACAAGGAGTTCCTTGCTTCAAAAGTTATGCTCATTAATAAATACTAACTTAGGTAACAGCACAAAAGTCCTCGTGAGTCTGCACTGGACAATGTTTTACACCAGACGTGTTCTTAACTACTCACAAAAGTTTGGAATAAGACAATGTTCATTGTAAGCGTCTGTACATTGACAAACATATTACTTCCCGTCATAAAACCTCGACTATTGTCGACGGCGCTACACAACTTTGCAATATGAATTTGACATCCCTTCCATAAGGCACTGCCATTCTTCAGCATAACGTGACAAAATCAGATTAGATGCTCACTTCTGTCAAACGCTTTCCCATTTTAACAATGGTACATATTTAGCTTGAGATACCTGGAGATAAACAAAGTAAACAACTCATATACCGCAGAAGCTGTTTGTAGCCTAGGCCGGTGGTGATGAATATGGATAGAAGACTTGTGGTTCATTGATTATCTTGCTATATTTAGAATGAACTTGGCGCAAGTTTCCCACTACAAAAGTCAATTTTTTTTGTTAAAGTAATGTGAATTTTTATTTTTAAATTTTTATTTTAAAAATCTTCCATTTCTGATATTAGCTTATCACTGAGTGAGTAACAACTCAGTAAGTAATTTGCATCCAATTTGCATATTTTTGCCTGGTCTCGCATACTACAAGCCAAATTCCCGTACAAGTTCGCAGTTTTGTGTGCGTTGATATGACTATATTAATATGTTTATGTTTAAAACCTGATTTAAAATTATGTGTGCAGCAACTTCTTTGTGTAAGTGGTAAAAATTCTTCAAATTGGTATATAATTTTGCGGATTATTAAAATTTTATTTTGGCAATTTCTTCCGCTAAATTTAAACAGCAATTATAAGAATGTTTCCTCGTTGTTATCATGATTTTTGCAGTTTAGGTTTTACCGATTAACATTTGTATAAACTGAATGATGTTCAGAAATTTTAGCAACTATGTTTGTCTTACCATTTTTTGGTTCTCCATAACTGTGGGAACAGTTCTCTAGTGAATGACTTGTACTTTCTCATTTTCTCTAGCATTCTTGGCATTAAAGCTTTAAGTTCAGTTTTCATTTTAGTCATGCTGTTTCCTGTGAGGTAGAGCCCAACCCAAGTCCTAAGAATGTCAGTTTGAAGAAAAAATCTGCCAGGTAAGTGCAACGCAAAAAATGAGCTTCCCGGTTTTGTGACGTCTGTGTAGTCATGTGTAGGGCCACTGGTTATTGGTTGTGTAAATGGAAGATATGGCATTAATTTGTGATCATTTTAGTATCTGAATAGATTTAATGGGGAAATGGACCACTTAAATGCATGGACCACTGAAATGCGGGCATTCTAGGATAAGCGGTACCACAGGCATTTCTCCAGGACTGGTAGGATTGCTGCTTCACTAGCGCCACCTGTTATGTTTTCAAGTTTCTCATGCCATGGTAATGGCTTCTGCAAACAACACTATGCTGTCAATTGTTCGTGTAGTCAACTGAGATACTTGTAATTCAGTTTCAGGCTCAAGGCCTACATCGATGCGAATAACCAATCAGTGCTTTTATTTATTGAAATAATCAATCGCTGCTTTTATTTTTTGAAAGAATGGATCATTTTGAGCTTAGAATTTTGCAAACAGTTTAAAATCATTGGTTCACACACAATAGGCTTTTTGGAACTGACATGCAAGGTCTCTTAAACTAGTTCTTTTTGATCCCTGCTCTTAGTCATACAACTGTCCCAGTTGGGCTGTGTAGATAAGCATAGCTTAACTAAGAGTTATGATCATGGTTGAAAAGACATGTGCTTTATTACCCCTGTTGGTTTTGAATAGCCCATCCCAGAGTGCTGTTTTGTAAACACCAGCTGTGGAACCTTTCACATGAGAAATTTCTTTATGTTTCTTTTTCAGTTTTGGTGGCAGGAAGCATTTTTCCTCTGACTCACTCAACTCCACCATTGATGAATTGACCCCTGGTTGCAGCCCCTCACCCTCACCCCTGATGACTTCTAAAAATCAGGTACAGGGGTGACTAGCAGCTATAGAAACGCTCAAGAATTTTGTCAATAATTTTCTACCTCCATCAAAGTCGTGATAAAAATTCAGAAGGAAAAAAATTCACTTAATTCTTGAAAAATGCCAGTGTGTTATATTTACAGTATTTTGGTGCTTTTTTTAATTGAAAACTAGTATCTGCTCTGGAAAAATGCCACTTGGGGTTCAATCTCACTGATCACTTTTGAGCTATCTCAACATTCTCCTTATAAGCCACCCACTCAGTCATAAGCCAGTCCCCTTTTATTTCTCAACCTATATCTAAGCTCAACCTCTGTAACATTGGCAGCATTCGTATCATGTTTGACCAGGGTAGCCATTCGCCCTCACAAAAAGCACAGCTTGCTTTCTCACTTAAAACATTTTTCTCAGATGTGCACACTTCATTTCTCCTCCCTCTCGCAAAATGTTTTTCGTTCATCGAAAGTTTGTTGTGAGAATGATGTGTTGAGCATCATAAAGGGCTGCAGTATCAATATTTTAGTTTTTTTTTAAACTGAGATATAATGTTTTCTCGTCCAGATACAATGTTTTCTAGTACTGGGCTTAGCTCTATTGTATATTCATTGTATTTTTGTAGTAAGCATTATGTACATGAGATGATCGTAATAATTATAACTATAGTTTTGACTGTGAATTTGACTTTTTCGCAATGCGTTCCAGCACTCTGATTCGCCATTGCTACCCGACGATGTCTCCGTAGCGTTCCGCTCTTCAGAAAGCTGTGTCATCAAAGTGAGTTTACAGACAGAGCAAACCCCCAATGTCAACGTGTACAAAAGCATTATGGTAAGAATTTGTTCCTCAGTCTTTTCTTTGAAAATTATCAAGATTACTGATTTGTCTGGTGCAAAAAAGCGCTTCCCATTTAAAAAGGGACTTTCCCACTTTGTCCCAAACTGAAATGTAATGTTACAATATAGATAAATGTGAACATTTTGTCATTAAATTTGGTTTGTAATCGAGGGGGGTAATGATCAGTGGGAAAGTCCCTTTTTAATTGGGAAGCGCTTAAAATTAAAAATTCATCTTCCCTAAATGCACTTGTCAGATAACTGTCATAAGTCTACCTTTCCTTCAGTAAGTTTTCTTCTGTGCAACTTGAGATACTGTTGTTTAATCATCTCAGTCTTAGATTATACCAGTTAACTACATGGTATTCCCCATTCTAGAGGATCTAAATGCGATGCAGCGCAGGGTACCACAAGAGGGTCATGACCTGTTCACTGGAAAAGGCCGTGCCCACAGTACAAACTCATTTCAATTTTGCGTTTAGAGCCGCAGGTATTAGAAAAGTTCCCTTAGATTGCCATGTGTTTCATTGCTGTATTTCCGAGCACTCTCTGGTCATGGCAGCCCAAACTGCCAGTTTTTCACCTAAAACATGCACAATGGCAGGATCGTGTTATTAAAAAATGAATCAGAAAAATCCTTCAAGGAAAGAGTTCCTCCATGCATATATGGCTATATAGTGTGAAGCTGCCCACCATGTGCTGCAAAAATGTTGGACTTAGTGGCCTAGAATTTTGTGGACCTTTGTAAATGTTAGGCGAAATTCGCACACAACAGGCCTTTTGAAATTGACATACAACGTCAGTGAAAGTAGTTCTATGTGAAAGTAGTTCTATGTGAAACCTGCTCCGTCATACAACCGTCCCAGTTGGACTGTGTAAATAAACACAGCTTAACAAGGGTTTATCGCTCGGGCTGAGAAGATAATTGTTTTACTTTCCTCTATGGGTTTTGAATAGCCAAGCTCAGAATGAACCATAACGAGACCATCATTCTCAGTGATGTCATGCAGGCCAATGACCAAATTAACCATGCCTGAATTAAGTCAGAAATCTGATCTTACACTCCACTTTACTATATGTAATTAATTCCCACTTAAACAAAAACACTAACTATTAGAGAATATACCCATAACTGGTAGTTACTGTCAGTGATAATTTGTATCAATCATTTCTGGACTTCGATGCCCTCAACAGGGTTAAATCGTTAGTCAATAATCGTTAAGTGTAACACCTTACTTCTGACTTCAATTTCGACAAATAGACCCCATAACACAGTTAAAACCCAGTTTGCTATATAAAAAAGCATCTCCTCACCTATATGTACACACAATATAGCCGACAAGCAAAATAAGTCTATTTTGTCATTCAAGTTTCTCCACAAAAGTTAAGATTAAGAAAATTTAGGTATTATAAAACAACATTTGTTGGACTCTCCATTATATGCAGCTAGGTAATCAGCTTTTAGAGTATGGAGAAATGTGGTATTTATTTTTGTGCAAAATAAACAATGAATGTACTGGCAGTAAAATGGTTTATTTCATGTCTGTTTACCAGCTCACCAACAGGGATCACACTAAGACCGTGATCCAGAATTCTCTTCTTAAATATGGCGTGGACGATGACCCTGACTTATACTGTGTCTCTCAGGTCTTCCAAGATGGGTCAGGTATAATTCAGTATTATTGTTGTGTGCACCCATTCATATTTGCTAAGCTATATAAGTTTGCATTTGTCAGTAATTTGTGTAATTTGGCACGACTCATTATACTTTCCCATGTGATGAGATTTTGAATTGTGTCCACTTTCAACTGATGAATGATCGGATAATTTGATAAGTATACTCAGACAATGGAAGTCTCTCAAAGTAGTCATTGTATTGCCCCACAATAAACCTTTTCTTTAAGACAATCAAGTCAGTTGTTTAACACCTGGCAGTGATAACCCAAGTCATGTATGGAACTGATGCAGAGACAGTCCAGAGAGCGTTGTTAGTGCTCATTAGAAGTCAACTTCCTTGATTCCTGTTTGAACTAACCAGGTATCCACCAAAGACGGAAGCCTGATGCTTTAGATATTTTAATAAACAATAATCGTCTGAGGTTCCTGGGTAATTGGTAAATCCCACAATTCCCGTGTGCAGTAAGTTGTCACGGTTGATAATTATCGATTGGTAAAATATTACACAGCCTCAGTGATGTAATTTGATCTCTGCTTCGCTTACAGAACTTCAAATTCCCGATAAGGCCAATGTGTTCTACGGAATGAACAACACTGGAATTTTGACATTTGTTGTTCGAACCAAGGATTTCCAGCATATACTGGACTCACTTCCAAAGACGGGCAGGAAAAAAACGAGCAAGCATTCAAAGAACGACACGCTATGACTGCCCTCTATTGCCGTTGATGTGAACTACTTGTCTGGGCTAGAGTCCATTTCCCACCTATTAACTCTGAATGACCGGTAATGGTTGGGTCTTGGTTGCTGAAACTACAAACATGATAATTGTTTACTTTAAGGTTTGGGTCTTAGGACCAAATGGTTATAATTACTATTGGTAGTGTGACTTTTAATTGCTAAAAACCACCGTTTCCTTTGTTTTCACAAAAGAGGAGGCAATGTGGCTTAGTGTGATAGGTGCCCGTCTTCTTTACTTGAGGTAGTGGGTTCGAGTCCCACTGGGCTACACTGCTAGACCCACGATTCATGTTGCTAGCTCCTCAGCTCAGTTTTGAATTAATAAAGCACAAACTTAAAGTTCTGTAGTTCTTGATGATCAGTGCAATGGGCCCACATGCGCGACCTGCGCAGGTGTGGTACAACGTGTACCAGACTGCCTGCAATTATTTTTTTGATTTGACAAATTTCTTCATTGTCAGCAACATTAAATCATCCTTCATAGCACTGCGTCTCACAGTTGTAAGTTCCGTGTCCCAAATAAGAGAAAATAGAAGAAAAGCGACTTCAATCGAAAGTTTCTGAGTTCCACGGACATGAGTGTGACATATGAATGTGTCGGGCCTACCAACACACAAATTTCTTGTACAAACTTTTGCCATGTCCGTGCTTTTCTGGTGTCCCACGGGTAAGTGAAAAGAGCCACAGCAACCCCTCAAATTCAACGCCTCGCCATTTTATTATGCCATACACCACGGGAAAATTAAGAGCGACATCTGGCGACTTTTCACCCTAAACACAATGGAGGATGACTATTTCTTGGCTGCCCCGCTTCTACGAACAATGTATTAGCTTATAATGCTTTTAATTTCAAAATCAGCTAATTAGCATATCGTCACATTTGATTGATTGGTGGGGTTTTTTGTGTTTTTTATATGGAATTGGTGGTCTTTAGCATAAAGTCACCTATCCAAAGTTTCAGAACAACGATAACCTAGTTATAGGTACATGAGATTAACACATCCGGTTAGTGATGAATGTGCCATCTGTTGAGAGGCACTGTCAACAGTCTGTGTGATAGTTATTTATTATTATTATTGAATTATGCTGTTTATACGTCATGCTTTAACTGTGACTGAAACTTAGACGGTTGACTTTTTCAATACAGTTTTAAGAATATATAGTGATATTTAGGCTTGAATAGATATCCAATTGTTAGTGTTTTGTGCAATAACATTTTACAATATATTCACATGTTTATGTACTTGTTTGTCAAAGTACATGTATCTACAGGTGTATCACTGAAAGAGGCATTTCCGCAGTGTTTGGTTGTCAATGTTGAATGTTTAACCAAAGCGCTTTTGGGGTTTAAAAATGTTACCTCCCAAATCCTATCTTGAATTGTTGTAGAATGTGCTTAGTGCTCAAGTCAAAGATATTGCATACATTGTGTCGTTTTTGAATTCGCTGTTTTAGGTTTGGTCCACCCCGATGAACTTTGAACCATTGACCCTGAGTCACTAATGGTTTTGAGGTTCATGTTGGCAACAAAAACAAAATCCTATCCCTTGAAGGAATATTATGCGACTGATTTTATGAGAGGAAAAGGCCAAATTCCATTTTTGTTTTGAGCCAGCTAAACCGTGGGAAATGCAGCTTTAATTAATGATTCAAATATTACACTAATTAAACCTGTCTTCTAACCAAAACTAACATTGTCCTTAATTACTCATTGTCGCAGTTTGTCCCATACTCAAATTAGAGGTGCCCATGACTTGATCAGGTGACTTCATCTAGCTGGTGGTTTTAACCACCATGGATTGTCTTGAGCAATAACTAAGTGACCGCAATTACAGTAGCAAGATTAGAAATCACAAGCAGTGTCATAATGATAAGTGGTCTGTATCAAACGTTAGTTTGTGTACATAAGGTTGGTTTACGGCAGATTTAATCTTCAAAGTATGAGATTTCTGTGTGGTAATTCATGTTGTGTCCCTGAAGTTTGATTGTGGGTGTCTTTGTCAGTCAACCCAATCTCTACCACACCTGAGCTGACAGTCCAATTCACGGCAAGAACAACTGAATGAAGTAGCGGTCAGTTGATTCAACTGTTATATGAGCTCCCCCTTTGGGATGAGCTGTCAGTTGTTATATGAGCTCCCCCTTTGGGATGAGCTGTCAGTTGTTATATGAGCTCCCCCTTTTGGATGAGCTGTCAGTTCAGCTTTGGCAGATAGTTCATCTTGTAGCTGTAGCTCTGCAGTGCCCTTCATGACTGGGTGCAGTGAACAACCTACTAGCGAAGGTGGAGCAATCTGTCCTTATTCCCAATCAAGTGCTGTGTTGGAGATGGCTTTGTCTACTGGGTTATTGTGTCCTGCTTGTTACAGAGTATTACCTGATAGTATCAGGCCTTGCTCCAGTCTGTTAATTCCTTTACATAAGCCAAAGATCATTACGTTGATAGTTGGTTGATAGTTGGTAAGGGAACAAATAAGATTTTGTAGTACTTGGATATGCTAATGAAAATGACCCATTTTACCTCGAACGACCTAATTTGGTTTTCAGGGTCAAATGATGCTTTGGTTAAAATTGGTTTATGCTCTTTTTTGAAAATTGATTTCTTGGTTTTGATGTGCAAGACATTCAGGAAATGTTGGGATGAGTAGAGTTTGACTTTTCGTCAAGTTGTTGCAAAAGTTACGAAGTCAACACACTTGCAGTGGGGTGAGTGGAGTGCTCAGTAGAATTGTGTCAGTGGTGAAAAACATTCTGAGTCATGGTATGAGATGTACAGGTTGTGGTGAGTCATAGTGTGAGATATACAGGTTGTGGGGAGTCAAAGTATGAGATGTACAGGTTGTGGTGAGTCATAGTATGAGATGTACATGTTGTGGTGAGTCAAAGTATGAGATGTACATGTTGTGGTGAGTCATAGTATGAGATGTACATGTTGCGGTGAGTCATAGTATGAGATGTACATGTTGTGGTGAGTCATAGTATGGGATGTACAGGTTGTGGTGAGTCATAGTATGAGATGTACAGGTTGTGGTGAGTCAAAGTATGAGATGTACAGGTTGTGGTGAGTCAAAGTATGAGATGTACAGGTTGTGGTGAGTCACAGTATGAGATGTACAGGTTGTGGTGAGTCAAAGTATGAGATGTACAGGTTGTGGTGAGTCAAAGTATGAGATGTTAAAGTTGTGGTATCATGGACTAGCTCAAATTTCAATCTCCATCATTTGTATTTGTTCAGTATTACCTCGTCATCGCTACTTGTATGGAAATTTTGTCGGAATTAAGCATCGAATGTTTGCGCTTTTTGTGTCGTTGTCATGTACATCATGAACATTTCCGGAATTATTGGTGGGGAATGAAAAATTTCTACATATAGAATGAATGCCTTCTGAATGTATTTTCTTAACTATTATTGGTTTTTGTGAGTGCTGTGACTGTTTGTCTAAGAACTCTTCATCATAGAATACAGAACTCTTCATCATAGAATATCCTTCAGACAAAATTGAGTAGTGGCGTTGACTTATGTGAACGATTCTTTAGTATTAATTAAATTTGGAAGCATATTCATGTATTTGTGAGGGTACAGAAAACTTACAAAATATTCTAATGGTAAAACATGTTGTATTTTGGACAGGCTTTTCTTTTTTCGACACCGGAATTCAAAAATAGAAATTCAGAATTTTTCATTGTGTAGTTTAATTTTTATCAGTAGTTCAGTGTTTAAACTTAGTTAATTTGCATTTTGTTGTCCATGAATATTTTCAGTTACATGCATTTCAAAAGTTGATAAATTTTAAGCTTTCTGTGAAGTTTTGAAGTGTTTTACTTCTCGGTGTCTGAAATTAAGATATTTGTCACATTTTTTTTTTTGTTTCAAACTGCTGCTGTCAGGGGTCATGTGTTCTGTCTGCCGCCCCACGTGTATGTGGGGTTCCACTGAGACTGCTGTTGTTGACACAGGTAAACTTGATATTGTCTTTCATATTGTTTTATACTCTTGTGGACTAATGTTGTTAATAAGGTTGTAAATTCTGTTATGATTCTTAAAAGTTGCATATACTCGTTGGTGACTTGCTTTTTGCTTGTTTACTGCAAAATTTTAGACACAGTACTTAATAGTGTGTGGTCATTTATATCTTAGGAAGTTTTAGAAAGTTGGAATTATTTCTTTAGAATATTTCTCCAAGAACGTTCAACAGTTTTAGTCATCTTGATCACCACAAGCTTATGTATTATCTGATATGTTACAGGCCTAGCACACATTATGATGTACATGTACATGTATGAACTAAATGTTGAAATATACTTAAAATTGTTTACCATCCTTCATTTCAATCCTTGTTTATACTAGAAATATTTCAATTCCAGGTGCAGTTTTGTTGTGTGAAGTAATTGTAATTGTCCTAATTAATGTAAGAACTACTGTACTGAGGCAACTCCTGCTCTGCTGGGATTTAGCTGTCAAATTCGATAGTTTCAGTATTGAATGGTACTGTGTCGCCGGAAATTTGGAATAACTACGTTATATTATTGTTGCGAATAAAATTATTATGTCCTTTCCAATATCCGCTTCGTTGTAACCGATAGCGAATCACCAAGACCTCGGGAGTTTTTTAATTGGACTGCCTTACATTTACCTTTTAATTAGTGGTCGGGTGAAATTTAGTTGGGATACTGTCATCAGAGGAATTCAAGTTCAGAAACCAAACATTTCAATTTTAGTCCACTGATAATCAATTTATTTTAATCAGTGTTTTATAGCCATGAACCATAGGCGGATTTAGGGGGGGGGGACCCAAGTGGGATGCCCGGTGCCGCAAAAAAACAGCAAGAGCCGTGTAGGGAAATGTTGAGTTTATTAATTAACCCCGGTAATTAAAATTATACGGCTGTAACAAGATTTAAATGTGTGCAGTTTTAGTGTTGGGGGGGGGGGGGGGT
>NMRA01000792.1:53612-110837 GCA_002633005.1 Phoronis australis
AATTTACAAAAGTGGCCGAAAGTGTTAGCAAATGAAACGCGTCAAAGATCGATTCTGCATATCCCATGTTCACGCGACTTGCTTACAAGTCATCGAGAGAGCTGTTCTCGGTTAGTGTTCTTTTGAACTTGTATTTGGCAACAACCAAATAACGGTCGGTTTAACAAGAGCTGCTTTGTATTTGCCAGGTATCTGATGAGAAGTGTAAAAACTCAGCTCGCATTCGTAGGAAATTCCAGGTCGCATTTTGCGACTTTATACGAGCTGACAAAAATCTCAGCTCGCATTTCCAAATTTCAGGTCGCAAATGCGACATGCAGCTCGTTATGTCGAGCCCTGTTAAGGGATCTATGAACTGACGTCCATTATGTATATATTATTAAACTTGTTGTAGTTGTTTTCATCTTAGTTGATCTTCATTGTTATACAGTGACATAATACTCTGGAGAGAGTGTGGTCACTTGAACCAAGCAGCATGATAATCTAAGTTTTGTGGAGAAAAGATCATGAATAGAGTTGTGGAAAACTGGTAACTCAAGGTATTTGCTTTAATTGCAAACTTTTTACTCATTTCCTGTGTGGTGGCGCTTCAGTCCGTACAGCTAGTTGCTTGCCTAGCTGTATATTTGAAGCTTCACTCTAGACTGGATATAAACCATCAAAGTTGTGCGGTTGTAATTGGGAAGTAATGTTCGGCTGTTGATGAATATTTGAATGAGATGTATAGTGAATATTTAAACTGTGACGAAGTTGAACTAACATGTAGTTCTAGAAAAAATTTACTTATTTGGGCCTACTTGTTTTCTATGGTTTAGCTAAGAAATTGTGGTTCCCATTGAGAAACGTGCTTCCTCAAGTAATGTTAGATAATTGCAAGATTTCCTGCACGTTGTGAACTTATGCCTCCGGTGTTAAATGCTAGTGATTTGTGTATGATTGACAGTCATTCCAAGATGGAAGTTGAAGAGGATTCCAGGCCACGCCCAGCACCAAGGAGACTAGCCGGTGTGACGAAACCAACTCAGGTAAGAACAATTAGGACAGTGTAAATTATCACTTTGTGTGTAAGATCTTGTCAACACTTTAACGGAGGTGCCGACGTAAGTGAGTAAACGCAAAAGATACAAGTTGAAAAGGTGGAATACAAGTGCAAAAGGCTTACTTGTACAGAACATCTGGGTTTTTTCGTCACATTTTACGAGAACAAATCCAAAAATACAAGACAGTCACTTGACTGTATTTTTTCGAGCAGAGATTTTTGGCTCTGTCGAGTTCTGCAAAACGTTTGTTTGTGTAGCCAGTTATTAACGCCTTGATTTTTACTCGTCAATAAAAGTGTTTTCTGAAAGTAGAAAGCCTGTAAAACTGATTTTTGACTTTTACCAATCTGGGTTTAATTGAACGTGACCATGTCCTTGTGTGTAAAATGTAAGAAAATTTACTGGTACATTGGGTGTAATAACATGGTTGAATTTCATTTGTTATAGTTGGTCAGGATGAAAAAAACAAAGGCGCTGTTTTCATAATTATCGTGTTTTGTAACTTTTCCATTTTTATGTAATTTTTTTATTTTGAAGTGTTAGTTTTGATTTCTCCTCCAGCAAAATTGAGACATTTTGAAAGCAATTCATAGCAGCATTTTGCAGAATAGCCCTTACAACACAGTATCTGAAGGTCCCATATGAATTCCATCAGCCATTTACGAGTTAGGTTTAATGCGAACTTAACATTTTCCTATTCTCTCAAATAACCTTATGAATATTAATTAGCTTTCATTAGGTAAAACGGGACATTGTAGAAGTCTTTTTAGTAGTTGTCCACAAAGACTTGGATCTTTGAATCATTGAAACTGAGGGTAAAATGAAAACAAAAAAATCCGGCAATTATTTTTGTCAGAAATTTGTGAGATTTTAGTGTTGAGACGTAATGATCTGCTCTTGCAAGTGTTGAACAACTTGCTTGCATTCTTTGAAATCTTGTCTTGAATTTTTCATGACTGTTTTTACTGTATACTAAACCATTAAGAAGATCCATCTTTATCTTCAGGAACCTCCCATGGAAGATAGTTTAGAAGATCTGACACCAAGGTTTCGTAAGAGGAAAAAGTCGGCGCTCTCGCGACTTACACAACATATGAAAGATGCTGACCCCAGTAAGGAAGATGACTCTAGCTCGCTGAAAGAGAGCGCTAGCAAACTAGGATCGAGTGCTCTTCGCGATAGCAACATATTCGATATTGATGATCTCCTACCCGATGGAAATGTCGGGGAACAGAAACCAATTAAAACGGATAGGACTAGTGTCGTCAAATCAGTGATTAGTGAAGGATTGGAAGACATTACGGGTGGTAGTGAGGAAGTGTCGGAGAGGACATTGGACACGCCTCCTGTTGTCTTGTCTGACGCTGAGTCAGATGCTGACACACCAAGGACGAGGAAAAAGAAATCAAGTTTGTCGAAGCTTTTGGCTAAAAAGAAAGTGGGTTCTCAGGAGTCTATTAAAGACATCATGGAAGTTGAGAGGTCAAGTCTGAGCACTGAGACTCCCATTCCTGAAGTGGATGAGGTAGTCAATTATAAAAATGTGAAAGGTATGTTTTGTATGTTTGCCTACGTGTTCCAGCTTCCGTATCTGCCAAAATATTTGCGCTGCCGAGAATAAGCCAACCCCTATTTTGGAGCTCTCAATTACTAGCCCACAGGCTTATACTTGATCATAAACTGAACATTTTGTATCGAGCAGCAACAATCTGTCAGGCGTTTCCAACTCCAAATATCACTTTTCGTCTGAGATGGAACTTCTCGACACCAGTTACGAATAGGTCTCGACATGTTCCTTACTCAGCTTTGGCTGATTTCTGGGCTTGAGAAGAACTAGCTTCTAGTTTATTAAATCAGTTTTTGGCCACAGTAATTGTTGTAAATATGATCCTGATGATGTCTAAAGGAAAAGACGAAATTTTGAATTGAACATGAACTTTTGTATTTGTGCGGCTATCGTCCGGTTTTTAGACTTCTCGTTTGTCATTGCTCAATACCATGCTCAGCACCTAGGCTGACTTGCCACATATTGTTGTAAATGGTCCGGAGCAGTAACGCAGGATAAGTTCTTCTAAAATTTAGAATTCACTTCTCATTTGATTTGAAGAACAAGTCATTGTAAGTGGTCTAAGATTGCGATTATTTTTGACGAAGGCTGGGTTTAATGCACCTTTAAATGTTCATTCTGATTACAGTGGAGCCCAGTTAGTGTCCTGTCATATAATAGAATGTCCTTGTTATTGTCGTGAAATGTCAAATAGGGAACCATTTTCCTGTAATGTCATGTAGAATAACCGGCGTAATATCATGATGTGCTGTCATTTTTTCGTATATTATTAAAAACCAGAATAATTGATTCTCACATGATTATAAGCATGCATAGCTATTTTTCCATCGAACAAAATTAATTCAATATGCCTGATCCGAACTTGGCAGCTGGGGTAAATGTCAGTCGTTTCCTTTTTAACGGTCATACTCTCAGACTCTCCACGTAGCATGACGAGCTTGTAAGAGTGGTTACGATCGTCACCATGTCAGAACCTGCTTATCTCATTATGATTCACGGCAAAACCAAGGGTTTCACATGAAGAGGGCGCCACTGTTGCCTTTCCTTTTCTGAGTTAGTATTGCACTTGTTCTCTAGTAATAGAAGCTAATTACTGCTTCGCCATAATTTCAGAACCAGTATTGAGGTCGACTCCAGCTCGGAACAAGGTGTTTCCAATTGGCGAGCCATTGAAACCTGACACGGACATTTCATTGTTCAATCGTCATAATCCCGGCAATAAGCTGTCTAAGGGTATTGACAATCAGCTGCTGGATGTTACTACGGGCGTCTCAAAAACGGTGACTGACAATAAGCCATCATACAATGAGGCTCGCAATATAGTAAACGACCTAACGGACGATGAAAACGTGTCACAGTTGGATCACAAGGTTAAAACGTTGACTACAGATGTCACCCCATCAGTTGCTGCTACGACTGTTCCCAAAGAAAAACTGCCGTTGAGCTTTTCCACGCCCCACCCTCCGTCCATGTCCAAGATGGAAAAGCAGGTATCTTCTTTCCGTCACAAGTATAAGGAGCCAGTGTCCGATTACGAATCGGGATCCAATGAGGGCAGTAGGGCTAGCCTAGTTGGGGAAAAGCTAACCACCATCAACACAAACAATTCTGGGAATGGGAACAAGTGCGCTTCAAAGCAGCCTAATGATGATGAGGGAAGTGATGAGGACAGCCAGTCTAGTTTAAATAACACTCAGATGGAACTGACAAAAAACTATAAGAATATTCTAAGGTCAAGCGAACACTCACCTGGGCAGAGTGACGTTGAAAGCGACAGTGTATTGAGCAGTAAGGTGCGGTTGACTCCTGTGAAGCCATCGGGGGCTCTACCAACCATGGACAAGAACATCATGTCCGAGTCGCTCAAGACATCCTACAAACAGGACTGGGCTCGCGTGTACAATGCTCTGAAGGGTACGACACCATCACCACCAACACTGACACGGTCTGATGGTGGGGCTAGTGAACTGTTTTCCCCCGAGCCTAATACATCACTGTTACGATCAATCAGAACATCGCAAGCCAGGAAAAGGTAGGCTGTAAACTGAGCAGTATTAGTGTTGGTAGCATCGCAATCAGTGAGTATTGGACTGGTACATGTATGCATTGTAAATGAGAAAAGTTAGTTTATCAGTTGTGGGCTCTATAAACTCCCTGAGGTGTTTCACTACATAGCCATTGTGGGGAATTTGCTGCTGAAGCGTGACTGGTTGACATTAAGCAGTTGTGTTTGTGACTTATAAATGAGATACTAAAATAATCGTGGCATTTGGTCACTCTGTACCCACAAATGACTCAAAACCCAGTCAACGTGTGTGCAAATACTGTACTACTGTGGAACGTCCAACTGCAAACCGCATTTAAAGTTTGGCAAAGAGACCACCAATTGTTGCCTTCGGAGGGATAGTTCTAAAATCCAACTTGCTTTGCTAAAAGTTATGGCGAGAAACTCAGAATTGTACTAGATGAATGTTACTCACCGGCATAAGAAGATAGAGACATACGGTCTCCAACCGTCTGCTTCACCAATGGTGAGTGGTTGGTGATGGCTGGGTTGAAAGTGATTGATGACGGAGAGCCAAGGGCAAAAGTGGTGCACTAGGGATGTTCTCTTACGTTGAAACGGGACGTTTTTTGTCTTAAAAACTGGGAAATCTTAGCTTGTGTTTGGAGTTCATTCCCAGATTGTTTCTTCTTCAAGTTCCTATAGCCAACTTTTCCAGGAGCCAAACATTAGCAAATCCATTTCGTCCTTGAACAAGTCTGTGCTGTTCATTCTTATCTCTCCATTATCTTGTTGCTTGGCAACATACTGACATGTCCCAAACTATAGAGCTAATTAATTGGGTGACTTATCTTAAGCAGCCCATACATTTCAAACTTATTCATCAATTATATTATTAGCATCAAATTATTTCCTGTTTTTGATCATGTGTGGTTGAACATGATGACTTGAAACTATTGATGTCAAGATATTGACATAATAAGTGCTTTTTGAGCTTACCATCAGAGCATTGCTACGCGTGTGGCACATCGTAAACGTGTTGCGCAAACTTCTCTCGCATTTGATTTGATTTTGCCATGACACCAATTAAGGAGGAGACACATTTTCTTCTAGAGCTGATAGACTTTTAACGTAAACTTACATCACACCTGTAACGGTGATCGAAATAAAAAAATCAGATTTATGCACTGTTCACTCGGACGCTTTTGTGTGTCTCCTTTTCTGCGCTGTTATTTAATCCGCATAATATTAAAAATTAGCTTTTCAATTGAACCATGGCTTCCTTTCAACATTTTGTACAGCGATTGTCGGTTTTGTGAAAGTAGGAAGCTTGCAGTTTATGATTTTTGACTCAGTACCAATTTGCCATTGATTGTGTCACTTGACTTTATCTTTTTAGTAAACTAGCAAAATGGTTTTAATTAGTACTTTTGTAGCAAAACAATGGTAGCAGTAACATGACAAGCTGAAATCTCAAAAACGTTGTTACAGTTTTCTAAATCATCATGACAATAGTCCTATTTTTATGACGTTTCCTATAGACACGAATCATTTCAAAAACAATAACAACATTTTGGAAAGCAATGCGCGAAGTTTCATGTGAATCTTCCATTTTCGAGATATGAACGACATTTTTCCTGGCTCCTATGTAACCTTAAAAAGTCATGAGCTTATTGTAGTCATAACCATTGTTATTCAACTAACACATTTCTGTACTTTGACTGACTGTGGCCCTAACTTGCAGTGTACTTTGACTGACTGTGGCCCTAACTTGCAGTGTACTTTGATTGACTGTGGCCGTAACTTGCAGGAACTTCCTCGTGGGTAGCACTGGCTCCAAAACGTCTCTAATGGGCTCGGATGAGCTAAACAAGTATTTCCCCGACAGGATACTACGACTAATGGTCGGAACCTTCAATCTTGCCGAACAAAAGGTCAGTCTTTGTTCACCTTTTTCCCATGATTTAAAAAAAAAATGATTCAAGGCAGCTGGACAGTTGCTATGGTTCAGTCCGACAAAATTTTCAAGGCCATGCTATGACAATAGCGTTAATGCTACACCCAGACTAGCCTCAGCAAGGTGTTTTGCCCCAGCCAAGTAGCAAGCCAAGCTTATTCATAAGATGTGTAGGAGTTCATTGAGCTTGTAAATCTTTCTTAGAAAGTACTTAGCCTGTAATTGTTCCCAATAGATTAGAATCGTTGCAATGGAAACACATTAAGGGTGTAGTACTGCACAGTCTGCAGGTGGTTAGGTTGAGTGGTGTGTAATTTGTAGAGGCAGATTCTAAGAGGTGCAGTGGCTCTTGTAAGCCATGTCTCTTGAGCTCTTACAATCATGGCAAATGTTTTCACATGTTGCATTTTAGAATCTGCATCGTTTAGGAGCCTGAATTCTAAACAGTGCAGCCTGTTATGAATTAGCTTCTTGTTCCTCTAGGGGTGTTACTACTCTGAGATTTCTGTGGTAGTGGTTCCACTTGCCTTGAAATTTTGCATTCAGCTTTAAATTGTTTTACAATATGTGTGTGTGTGACGTATGCATTGTTTTTTTAGCTGTTTGCCCTTTTTTGCAGGATATACCCCAGAACCTGGAGGACTTTTTACTGCCTGAATCCATGGAGTTCCTACCAGACATGTATGTTATTGGAGTTCAAGAGATGCTGGTTGTCAGGTGAGAAATATTTACTAATGGTAAATATGTAGTCCACCTTCAACGGAAATCTATGAGCTTCACATTTCAGTTGGATATTTGCTACTATTGAGGCGCAAGTTATTGTATTTGAAGAATTGAGCTTGCTGTCCTCTTTCAAATTCATTCTTAGAAATAAAATTCATATCTGATATTAAATTTCTCTTTAATTTGGGTGGCTGTCTTCATTTTGTTTGATACAAATTATTTGTTTATCTTGCAATTATGAGTACATGTTTTGAGACGGCTGAGCTGAAATGAAGTTTTGGCTAATTACATTTTTTTGATGTCAAACGCAAAAATTGTGTTCATGCTGTATTGTGAAAATGGTTTTCTTATAGAATTGTCACCTTATTTTAATTATGAAATAAGACAAATTATATTTTCCTAATTTCAACTTTGCTCTTTGTAGACATCAGTGGGAGGTGACCTTACAGGAGACACTGGGTTTGTCACATGTACTCTTTCACTCCGCCATTCATGGTTCGCTGCATATAGCCGTGTTTCTCAAGAGAGACCTCATCTGGTTCTGTTCAGGTTTGGTAGCTTTCAGTCCTTTGAATTGTATCTTTCTTCGATTCAAAAGGCCCTTATGCCTTCAATGTCACCTCACTTTGCTCGTAAGATTTCTCTCAAGATAAATCACCATACTTGCTGACTGACCGACCGTAAGACTTGTGATAAGCTTAAGTCAGTATTAGAGTATAGACAGAGCAGGGAGTCCCTGTTGTTCTCATTCAGTGGCCAGTTGCATCATGCCATTCATATTATTAGTTTCGTTTTTTCAGTGCCCGAGGTCTGTACTGTGACCACGCGGGTCTTCAAGATGATCAAAACCAAGGGTGCTGTGGGAATCTGCTTCACGTTGTTTGGAACCTCTTTCCTGTTTCTCGGATCTCATTTCCGCCACGGTGGTGAGTTTAGTAATTTAAAGTCGACTTCTCCGCAAAATCAGTCTCGTAATATTCCTTGCCGCGATAGGATTCCCTTTCCGTTATCAACAAGAACATCAAAACTAGCGCCGACTCAAAGAAAACATGTGACTTCAAAGTCTACTTGCGTAGGCCAAACTTAACATCATTGTGGATTGGAAAATGGCACATCTGAGTTGTTGGCTTAATTAGCAACAGTTGGGATCAGATGGACATTGTATTGTTTTTAAACCTCATAGCGATTCGGTTAAGAATTCAACAATCATGTGACAGCTGAACAGTGGCGTAATACCCGTTTAACATAGTTAGTAACAAACGACTGTAAACTTGTGGATTGGCGAATGTGTGGTGATATTGACCGATTTAACATTTCAATTCTCTTCCAGCCTCTGCTGCCCAGTCTAATGACCGTGTGGAGGACTATAAACAGACCATTCAGTCTATCAACCTTCCCAAACAGGTCGTTCAGAACCCGCATGAAGCAGTTAAAGGTACGCATGATCATTTCAGATCTACAGTATTGTGTTAGTAATAGATTGAAATATTTTGTGTTTTCTTAAGTTTAGCGATTGCCATAATCAAGGTTACTAAATACGCTTTGTTTTAGTTCTGTTGTTCACCTGTTTAATGTCAAGATGTGACTCGCAAACCCACCATGAAATATCCATTTCTTTTGGACTAAAACCTGTCTCGGTTCTGGCTAAATCTCGTCTGGTGTTGCTTCACACGCTGTCAAGATCACAGCATGCACATTCTCAAGTAAGCAGCTAGGCCCATTAACATCACATAAAATTTTTGACAAAAGTTTTACAAATTGTTTTTTTATTGCAAAAATGTTTGACTTAACTGCCAAGTATGGTGTCTTTATGAGCACCAGGTGACGCCACTGTTTGAGTTAAACGATCTTATGCTAACCTTCAACTTGGTTTTAACCACTGTGTGGCGCCACTGGCCTTTTTGGATGTCATGGTAACTTCTCTTACGGCCACCAGATGGAGACACTGCTCATAAACTAGATCGTGTTTTGATCAGATTGTTTCATGAAAAGGACTTAAGACTCAAGTCAGGAATTTGATCTTAATATGTTCCTCACAAATATTTCTGAAAAATTATTAAATCTCACTTGAGCAAAAGCGCAGTCTTTGAAAGCGCACTCATTACTGCTAGTCACTGACAGAGATAATGTCGATCTGTAAATTATTTCTGGAGTGTGATGCACTCATAATTACTTGGTTAAATCTATTTTCAACTATTCTGAAGTGGGAGGCGCAAGACCAAATTTCTGTCACAAGTCATATATCGCTTTCGTGGCAACACACACTGGTTGACCTCTTTAGTACCACCGTCAAAGTCATGCTGTTGCCTGTATCGTTTTCTGTTCTAACCTCCAGATGACGCCACCGATAGGTTCGACTGTGTCTTCTGGTGCGGTGACTTCAACTTCCGTATCCAGCGGGACAGGGAACAGGTATTGCGCGTGATTAAAGAAGAGGGACAGAAGGAGCACCCGCACTTTGAGGATCTGGTCAGGAGCGATGAACTGCTGCAATTTAAAGACGAGGGTATGTCAACTGGCAATAGCCATTTATGTGGCTCCTGGACTTTGAGAACCAGTTTGATGCCAGTTATTCAGCTTCGGAAACTGGTTCTCAAAATGTTGAGTGCTGAAAGGGATTATTCCCATTTGTCTCACTTATGGCACAAGCGGAATTTGAAGTTTAGACACCGGGGATGTAGATTTGAATTTGACATACTTGACCTTTAGAAAAGTATTGTTTATGTTTTTTTTGCAAAAATGTGTATGGACATGCTTTATGATCGGCATTCTTTTGAAATTTGTGGAAATTTCTCCCGAGATCGCATGGCCGTAGTTGCAGACCTGTGTGCCGTACGCAAAACATGCGGATTCGTATGGAAATTTGGCTTGTAGCTTACAAGTACGCAAGACCAGGCAAAAGTATGCAAATTGGAAGCAGAATTTGTTTACTAAGTTGTTACTAATACTAGAAATAGAAGATTTTTTCAAGTTGATATCAAGAAAGTATTTTTATGTTAACTAAACGTGAGAGCAAGATAATCGATGAATTGCAAGGCTTCTTCTGTCTGTATTCATCATCAACAGCCTAAATTATAAGCAATGGCATCTGTGGTTGGTGGCCTGATTGTTCATTTCATTCAATTCGGGCTATCTCTGGAGAAATACGTACTGTTGTCAAAGTGGCAAAGCGTGAGAGGCTCCACATTCCGAGCTGGGAGAAAATAGCTTCTGAAAGAAGGGAACATCTTTTTTGCCACATCATTTTGAAGAATGACAGGTCTTATGGAAGGGACCCTCAAATGCATATTGCAAAATTGTGTAGCGTGTTGTTTTCTTGCGCACAAGGTGACCACACTGACTTCACAATAGGTCGACTAGCCGTTGACAACAGTCAAGTTTTTTGACAGGTAGTGACTGCCTGTGGCAAATACAGTGATATGTGATTATCAATTTCTAGACGCTTGCAATGAACAATTATTCCAAACTTTTACAGAATTTAAATGTCTTTGGTTTACGGAAAGAGCTTAACTTTTGAAGCAAGGAATTCTTTGCTGTGTATATGACTTATCACAATTCACAGTGTACATTAGAATTGCAGGATGCATTAACATAATTATTTCAGTTCAGTAAGGAACATTTCTATTGATTAACTCGTGGCTCTATTCACTGCTGCATAAACACCTTGAAGAATTGTGAAAAGTGGTGATCAACTCATGTGACTGAGTGTATTAAACTGTTTCAAAGATACGTAGCTAGGAAAAGTACGAGCTGAACATAGTTTCGGTACGCTAAATATGCTGAAGAGTTGGAATTTTTATTTTTGTTGGTTACGCAAAAATCTGAATACTTCGTGAAAAATCTGTAAATCTGGCATCCAAAATACCCGAATGCAGTTTTGGTGGTACCCAGGTCTAGGTGGAGTAGTGATCGTCATTTACTTTGGAAGCTAAACGCCCACATCAGCACACTTTCTGTGTTTCCGTGTGATCATCCGGCGTGATCATCCGGCGTGATCATCCGACGTGATCATCCGACGTGATCATCCGACGTGATCATCCGACGTGATCATCCGACGTGATCATCCGACGTGATCATCCGACGTGATCATTCGGCCGTCTGTCTCGAATGTGTAATCCACAAAAGGCTATTAACACACAAGCCAAATCTCACGTGAACTTTACTGGAAAGTAACAAATGGACAAACTTAATTGAATCTAGATTAAAGTGTACACAACATGACTGTTGTACCTCAAAATAAATTTTATTATTATATCTTACTAGATTTCAGTGCCTTTAGTGCACAGCTCATAAAGAAACACGCAAAAATTGAAAAAAATAATAATTATGTACAACGTCATGGGTTGAACCCAAGTCGTTCGCCACACTGTTCGAATCAGAGAGTTATGCAAAGTGTATTGAGTGAAGAGAAAGCAAAATATATTTAGCGTCGAGAAGGTTCGTAGAGGGATCAAAAGATGTGTTTCCGGAGGCTGCAGCAAGAGTAGCCATTCGGAGAACGTCTCGGTGTTCCGAAGGATACCAAAGTTGCGCAGAAGTGGCATCGCTTCGTGCGCCGAACGAGAGTGTGGGACGTCATCGTGGACCAAGCGATTCGGTCCGGGGCCACTCTGTGTTCTGCCCACTTTGAGGACTCGCGTTTCGACTCCAGTCACAAGAGACGTTACGATGAAGGCCTGGTTCAATAAAGGACAATATTTATCATTCAGAAACATCAGCTCTTAATTCAGGATCGTCTGTTGGATGACTGGGTTGACTCGCCGAGCCCGATTCTCTCGCGGGAGGATCCAGTTCGTAAGGCTCAAAGTAGAAAAGTACGCAGTCGGAAGCACATTAAACTTATTCTCGCTTTCGTGCAACCCCATTTCCTCATCCTGGCCACCATTCCCGTACGTTTCTTCATAGTTGTTCAATTTTTGCTCATAATCGTCGTCGCTTTCAAATTCCCTGCTTTCCGCCATTGTTCAATGCTAGTCACTAATCTCTTGTGTTCAACCCAAGACGTCACATGGTGGGAAATGTGAAAATTGGCAAAATTAAAAGAAAAATCAAAATTTCGAGCTAATTACACAAAATAAACATGGGTTTAGCTAAATTTTACGTCATACATTTAGTTTGTGATCACCGGTAATTCAAAATGTGCAAAAATCCATGGTGTGTACTGTTTAAAAAAGATGATAGCCAGACTTTTGATGCTGATCCGCATTCCTGAGTTTCTTGTTGTTTAACTTAATGTTGTGTCCTCAGTTCAGCTTAAAACTCTCCTGAAAGGCTGGAGCTGTCGTTTTTAAGCAACTAAAGAAAATTTCAACAGTCATTTGTTTTTCGTTTTTCATAAGGCATACAGTAGACTTTGTTCAATTTTGCGACAAATATTTACGAAGATTGGCCTTTTCAAACTTTTTGGTGACTGCTGTAAATTTCCCGAAACTTTACTTTGTTTAGTCACTAAAATTTCACTCATCCACCATGTTGTCTTTCAAACTGAAAACTGTTTCCATAGTAACTCAACTAAATCTAAGAATTTAAGATCATTGTTGTCTGTCAAATTAAAAGCTAAGACGATACAAAAATTCTAAAATTTTTCAAAATATGTGTTACATGTAATACCTCTCTTAGTAATGGGCAGTAATGTTGTTCGACAGGATTTCAAGGTTGTTGTTGTGTGCCAAATACTTCACTGTCTCTTTTATGCCTTTTCAAGGATTAATATTCAACCATTTCCAAGAGGGTCGAATCAACTTTCCGCCAACTTACAAGTATGACATCGGAACAGACGACTATGACTCATCGGAAAAACAGAGAATTCCTTCCTATACGGTGAGTTGCTTTTGTTTGAATAACTTAACACCAACGGTTACTGACGCGGTTTGAAATGTTTATTCAACGAGGGCGTACGTTTGAGGGGGGTGGGTAAGACGGTGATTGTCTGCCATTTTAAATGAATTTTTAAAAGTTACGGTGGGGCGTGTACCCTAACAGTTCTTGCTTGGGTAAATATACACAGAAGTCTTATGTGACGTTTGCACGTGAAATGTGATGTAGTCTACTTCATCACATTTCATGTCGTGTAAACGTCACATAAGACTTCTGTGGAGTATGAACATTGCAAGGTAAGGAAGGTGACTGTACATTGCGGAACCAAAAATTTGTGAGAGAGGAGCGCTTACAAAGACGATGTCGCTTTCAAGAACACTTCAATCGACATAATTCAGGAGTAGGCGATAAAAGTCAATTTTTTATTTCTGTGGTTGGCTTTAAGCCAAACATGGACATTAAGCCCGATGAGCACAGTTCACTACCTTGTCATTATGTTTCATGGTAACTTTGTTCATTTGTTGTCACAGTGCGAGGTAATGTCTTGTTCATGATGTAACTGGTGATATCATGTATCAAACTGGGATTGTTCATTATTTATTTGGCTGGCGATCATGTATCAAACTATGATTCAACCTTTTTTATTCAGGACCGTGTGTTGTTCCGAAGTAAGAAGAAGAATCACATTGTGTGCACTGAGTACAACTGTGCTCAAACTGTGATGGACTCAGACCACAAGCCGGTCTATGCAATGTTTGATGTGACACTGAAACCAGGCAAAGATACGTGAGTACCCTACTTGACAAGTGCAATATGCCAAATCATAAAACCTGAACAACTCTGGGTTTTGTGTAGCCTAATTTCCAGTTTTGTGTGAATGTCTGCAAAGAGAAGTTTAAGGGGAAATATTTTTTATCGCATCAACTGCCGGTAAATTGGCAACGAAAACAGGTATATGGCTTCAACACTTTTGTGCCATTCTTTTGGGAAGATTGTTAGTCAGTTTGGTTATTGTGTGTATATCGCATGTATGTGTGCCTGGGCAAAAAACAAAATTGCGGGTACCAAGACTGTCACAGATATCTGAATTGCTCACTAGATGTAGCTGCAGGACCTAAGTGTCATGTCCTTCATTATTTTGCAGCATTCCACTGGCTTCTGGTCAGTTTAACAAGTCAGTATTTTCTGATGCCAATGAAAGGCGTGCATTGAAGAGGGCCGTCGACATGGTCAAGCCAAACAGATCATTGCCAAAGAGGTCTGAGAGCAAGGTGTGCGTTATACAGTAGTGGTGATATATGGATACTGAAACACTGTGTGCTATACATTAGTGATGATATCTAGATACTGGAACATTGTGTGCTATACAGTAGTGGTGATATCTAGATACTGGAACACTGTGTGCTATACAGTAGTGGTGATATCTAGATACTGGAACACTGTGTGCTATACAGTAGTGGTGATATCTAGATACTGGAACACTGTGCTATACATTAGTGGTGATATCTAGATACTGGAACACTGTACGTCACCATGTCATTAAGTTAAGAATCATCAGGAGGAGACCTTGTGTGGGACAGGTGCTGCAAACTTGCCGGGACTGAATCTCAGCACGCAGAGGCGAACAGAAAATCACGGAGGAGAAGTGCTCAGCCCATTTATTCATCCTTTTCATAAGCCAGACCAGTTGTTTATTTCGGGAATTGTGACTTATACCCTATAAGAGACAACTTTGTTTGTACGCTCCACACAACCATTTCAGAAAAGCTATAATTAAATCTCACTTGAGCAAAAGTGCAAATTCTCTGCAAGAATGCGCATAACTGCTACCATGATAATTTCCGCAATTTATTTCTTGACTGTGATATGTCTGTCATTACTTGGCTAAACGTTTTTTTAGCAAATGTGAAGTGAGAGTGTAAGACCAAATTTCTGTCTAAGTCACTTGCATGAAACAGACCCAAGCAGCACTGATAAAACCTTGTCCTGGCATGCTGCCAGTAGGTTTCACTTGCTAAAGGTTATGCACATGTAGGAAGGTAGAAAAATGACAATTTTGGCCAACTTGGGAACATCATATCTGAGAAACTGTTGATCAGATTCTCGTGAAACTTTTAGATATTGTGATTTATGAACTGTTCTCTAAAACAGTTTTTGCATTGTTTTTAAAATTTTCCATTTTTGCATGGCTGGCTATCAGGTTGCGTGAAATGAAAATAAAACAATAATTTGGAAAAAGTCTAAACTGCAATTTTGACATTTTATCTCAAATGTTCATATCACATGAAGTTTAGTGCTATGAAATAAATTCAATGTACTTTCATTTCTAAATTTCTTTAGAGAAACAAGGTCATGTGACCTAATTTGTGGCAAATTGTCATCAAGTCAAAAATCCAATTGTATGGAATTTCTACTTTCAGATAATATTTATGTTTATTCCTAGTTTTGTGTAAATTTATGGATAAATGTACAGAGACTTGTTTACAAGCTCCAGCCTGACCTTGAAATGCATTTAACCGGCCTCAATGGTTTGATTTATCAATCAGATCAGTTCAAGGAACATTTTTGTTTCTATGAGTTTAATAGAAAAGTACCAGCCTTGTTTCGAAATCCTTATACAACACCCATGACATAGTTTGTAATCTTAACGTAATTAATTCTAGTCTTGACAATCGTCATGCAAAAACAGAGTCTAATGTAAATGCGTTTCTTCGGTTGTGTATGACAACCCCCAGAACGCCTGCACTTAATATCTCAAAAATTTATAGTGTTTCTTATGTTTCATATCAGGTTTAGTACACAGGTTCAATGTAAAAGAAATGCCAAAAACCTGAACGTAGGCAGTTCATTGGCCCGGTCCACTTGAAGTAGAGGGTTGCGCAATGACACCCATTGTTCCCCCTGACGGCACCCCATGGCGTGGGGCATGCAATGTGAAAGGGTTTTACCTTGTTCCTATACCATTATCATTGAGCAGAAAACAAATAAATAATATAAATTATTAATTTGTAAAAGAAAATGTCATTTGCTGTTGTATAATAAATTATTAATTTGTAAAAGGAAATATCATTTGCTGTTGTATTTATCAGTATTACAAAGTGGTAACCAGTGTCTCCGCTGTGTAGCAGTTATACTGTGTCAGATCTGGGTGAAATAAAATGCTATTTATGGACAGCTTACTGGTATTATTTTGTACCATTGCTTACTCTTAAACCATAACTACAATACTCTGAAGTTTTATTGCTACCGTCCTTTTACAAGTATCCAGGCAGTTGTGGCGACACCGGTTGATCCTGTGTTATGGCTTGTTCAGTTTGAAAGAAAGCTGTATTTGAAGGGGAACGTTATCATCATCTACAGTATATGGTACAGTGTACTTTGCTAATTCAGGTTAGCTGACTTTCGTCCGTGAGTCCTTTAATGCCAGTACAGAACTGCCGTGTGCACGCTACCCTCCGTTTTTTATTGTTTTTCCACGTTGGATAACCTCAGCTAGTGAGATCCCTCACTGTATGCTCGTTCTCAGTTAGTCTATCCTCTTCAGTTATGATGCTGTCGCAATGGTCGTACTAAGTGCGAACAATTGAATATTGGTGGTGAGATTTGAAATCCAAGGAATGGTCTGTTTGAACAATTATTGTAACCATAAAGATAATTAAGATACCACATGTACTTTTACTTTGTCAATAATGTAAAAACTGGTTTGGTTACTTTAAAATGAGGATACTTGCTGGAAGAATCATTTAGTTAAACAATTTATTACACAAACAATACATTACCGGTGGGCTTATTTATGGGTGCAAAGCATTTATGTTTTTTTGAGTAGCGAGTTGTCATTTCAAGGTTTTCAGGAGCAGCACGTAAAGGACTTCTGGCAGAAACGTTGCTAACCAAAAGACAATGTGTTTGGAGAGTTAGCGAAAATTTATTCACACTTTTGAGTACAGAAGGATTGAGTGCAAACTTCTATTCCAAATAACCTACCATTGAAGGAAAGGGACGTCTCAAGTTCGTAAGTCATGGGCTTTGGTCCCTGCGGTGTTCAAAAAAGGACTCAAAAATTCATTTAATTAAAATTTCAAGTGTAAAATCCACATCAAGTCTATTTCATTCATGATTCAAATTAAAATGATGCGACTTAAGACGTGAAAATGTCTGGGGTTATTAAGACGCCTACTATGAAGTAACGACCAATTAACATTTTACTTAAAAGTTTAAGTGCAACAAAAATTCTCCCAAATGATAGTTTAGTAAATGAACTCTGGAAACCATATCCACAACTTGACACGCAATTTTCCTGGGGTTTGCAGATAAGACGGGGGTGTTTGGACCCTATGGGATAACAAGACTTCCAAAAATGAACTTGTATGAAGAGGAAATACGACAATTGTGATTTCTGCTTCAGATAAAGCATTATTTGAAATGAACAAACAATACAACCTACGACATAAAGAGCCTTGTTATTAGGTAATACGGGCCGGTGTTTGGACCCTGAGGAACAATAAGACCCTGTTGTATAAGGACGGAGAACTTCTTATAGAAGGATCTGAACAGAAAAGAGACTCGAGCTAGGAAACGACTTGAGAGGTAGTCAGACAAATGAGAGCTACCCGTTTTTCGCACCAAAGATTGGTAGAGCAACTTCTTCGGTCCACTTCTGGATGGGAAAATTGTATTTGGGGTGATGGGAGTGTGCAACGGTATCAGTTCCATCTACAATGTAATTGTAATCACTAGGAAGACGACAACAGAGTCATGCTTAATATGATTGAGGCGGACAAGTCCGCACCTGGCGACATGGTCATAAGAGCTTCTGATACCGACATTTTACTAGTTTTGATCCTACACCACGTCCATTGAGATACATCTACGGTGTGGATGGAAGTTGGGACTATAAGACAAGGCAATCTGCGGGAGTTAAGCGTTACTAAGATTACTACTGCGATAGACCAAGGTATGTGTGTTGCACTCCTCGACCTACATGCGTTGATTAGATGTGGCTAATACGTGACCGTTTGTATAGAGACGACACAAACAACGTAATATTTCACACGAGTGAAAGCTTTACTGTTCAAACAAGATAGGCATATGCAGCTTAGAAATATAGTAAAATTATGAAACTCACATCTTTAAATCGTCAAGGACACCGTCTTGCAGTGCGATCAAACAAGAATCCAAACACTGGCGCAAATAGCCTAGGGCCCGTTCCAAGAAACTGACTTAATTTTATTTTTGAGATTAGTCTCAGCTTCCAAATTTTGAAACCTCCACATCCGGTAAATTAGTCGAAATTAAGACAAGATTTAAATCAGAAACTTATGTCAAACTTAAGATCTCTTTCTTGAAATGGACTTGAAACAAATCTAAATTTTAGATTAAAATTGACTGAAATTCAAAATTTGTCTTAGCTAAGACAGTTTGGAACAGACCTCAGAATAATAGATGCAACACAATTTCTCTTAATACTTAGCTACCAAAAATTGAAAAAATGAATTAAACCCCATTTTACAGCATAAATTGTTGTCCTTAAATTCCTTGCCGAAACAGACTCGAAGTTCATTACGTAAACAATCGATCGAAACCACTGAGCTCTTTCGGTGGCAATTCGAGAACGGTTAAGCGTTATTTCAAAACGGCCAAAAAGCGCTTCGATTAAGAACTGGCAGCTATCCAGGCGAAATACCCTTTTAAATCGCGTCGATATGTGAAACACTACACTTACATGTAATGTTTCTTTTTAATGATCTTCTAAACACTATAAAAGTTATATGTACATATACATGTACGTCTTCTCTGTATTGCAAATTCCGTTGCGGGTTGGACACGACGCAACGATCAACATACTGCCGTGAAGTGACGCTCAAACACCCTCCAAAGCGCTTACGAAAAATTATCTGTAATGCTCTCGAGAGGCATAAAAGTACAGTACTGTCTGCAGCAGCACACTTTCAGTGCCAGTTCGTCCAAAACATCCCTATTCGTTACACAGTGGGTAATAGTCCTTTCGAGAACCAGTTTTTCCACTAAAGACAAGCATCAAACTGATTCTCACCATGCAGGACTCCTGTAAGTGGCTATTGCACTCTTTCTTCGAAATATTTGTTGACTATTTCGACAGCTTCTCCAGGAAATTCTCATTGGCTGGTAAAAGTGGAGACAAGGTGCTTGTGCATATGTCCGACGTCACTTCCCAATACCACCTGTACGTGTGCATGTACATGTATGATAGTGTTCGGCCGGCATGCAGCCCGGGGCCTGCGTGGGACACCTTCAGTGCTGTCGTCATAGGCGGACTTGGAACACGTCGCAGTACAATCCGGCCAAGTCAGTCAATGTCAACGATAAGACCACGAAAGAGGAAACATCCAATGTTGTGCATAGTATTTCATGCTCGGACCCAGGTTGTGAGGAAACATATAGGCCTATTGATGAAACCAAGGAAGCAGAAAAGTTGGGTCAGTCAACATTGGACCCAGTTACGGGTCGCCGATTCGGCGCCTACGGGTGTTCACTCCCTGCTGATACGTTCGGACCATTCTCTCCAAGGGCGATGTTACACTTCTAGATATGGAAAAACTGGTTAACGAGGCAATATGTGTGAACGCGTGGAAAATCATAGTTTAAATCGACAAGGCGGTCTGAGATTTGTATTACCACTACAATATGGGATAAAGCGGTCAGGAGTATCCTGCGCAGACTGTGCTGTCGATCACATTACGAGTCACGTTAAACGCTACCCTGTTGAAGTCCTCGGGTGAAGGGCGCAACTAGCCAACTCAAATCCGTAAGTCCAGTATTTGATTTATTCTTCACAACATTATCTATTCAACTGGATGACTGACGACGTTGTCAATTCTAGTCAGCTCTACAACATCAAGTGTTGGATGAGACCGGCTAGCGCGTGCATTTCTGTTATCCGGCGTTCCTGAATAAATAGGAAAGAACATACAAATAAGAATGCAATTCCTTTCATCTCAATTAAAATTTTAAAATATGCCTCAGGTGAGCTGTGATAGCCGCCATTTCCGACGTGCTCTATAGGATAGTTGCTTCCATTGCTGCTAGCACACGCGGTACAAAACAGCCAGCTAATATGACAGTGAACGGAGCGTTTTGGAAAACAGGGACACCGGTGACAGTTGAGTTATTGAATCTTATCTCCAATCTGAGAGAGCAAAGCGTGACTGATTTGTGGCATGCGTGTCAAAGAACCCACGGAATTTTTTCCATGGCAATTTTTAAACAAAAGCACATGTACATGTGTTATCAAAAGAAATTGAAAAATTGGCCGAAATGGTCCGTTTCTACATGCTTAAAGCAATTAAGTGTCAAGCCGGGAGCCAAAATTCCAACAGTTCTGGCGTTCAGGTTGCGACCTAAAGCCTGGTACATGTAATTAGCAATAATAGCTTGCTTCAAAACATTCACAAACATGAACAAGCGAAGTAACTAGATTGCGGGTTGCTGTAGAAAATGCCAGATAGTCGGTATTTTTTCACACTGACACGGGCTTTGCGAATGCATACATTTCGTGGAAAAAACAACGTAAAGGCTTTGCGAATGCATACATTTCGTGGAAAAACAACGTAAACACAATGTTTTGCTTCATTGGGCATCAAACTAAACACTTCAGGTAACGTTTGGTCTTTTGGTCAATTTGAGATCCACGAGGTCGCTACCTTTAGCCCCATGTCTGTACTAGGCCATTACTGCAACAGACCACAGAGTAAAAACAAAACAATAACCAGTGCAGTGCACTTGATATGAAAGAGTTGATTAGCTTGTATTTTCTTAGAAACTCCAAACCAATTAAAAAGCCTACCTCGCCACGCACTGGAAAAGGAATACACCGGAACTTGTGCAGCGCGTGAATGCCTCGAGTTTTGCATCTTTCGCACAAGTCGTAATCGGGACACTGAAGACATTCGTAACGTGTTCCACGTAGAAAGCTTTGGCAACCGTCACACATTATTCCAGGGTGGGTTGCTTTATATTGGTCTGGCACTAAATGGCAAACAAAGCATTTAGGTTAACAATAGGCACTCTTTCATCTAGATTGTGTTCACAAACTTAAAACGTTTTAGTGACTATTTAAGTTAATTAGGAACTTTTTCCGCTTCGCCAAATCGACTTGATTTGAACACGGGGATTTTCCTTTTAAACGCCTGGTTTTTGTGTATTGTAAAGTAGCGAATGCTATTTTGTACAAATACACCTTACATCTTGTGACTTAACTTAACATAGGAACAAAACTAAACGAGTACTGGAATATTCCTAGCGGCATTTCGGAGGTAAATTGTGAAGTTTTCATTTTAAAAACGGCTTCATTAAAATCTACCAAGGGGTTTTTACATTGTTATGGCTGTACATTTCTTAAAAATGAAATTTTGATTTAAACGTTTAACTTAAATTTTGACGTAAAAATGGTGATGCCACATCAAAATAAAAACATATTTTATAACCTACGATATATTTTCCTTTTAGGGAATATATCACATTTACTATTTGACGTAGCCTGTTTTTGATATATGAGTTAGAATGAAGGTCACTAAATAAGGTTTGAGATAACCTGATTGAGCAAATTCAAAGATTATGCCGCTGACAAAGCAAGCTTCACTTAGACGCTGTTTCATCAATTCAAGCGGACATCGTGAGAACAGTAGTTGTTTCGCACTGTTTTTATGTTTGGCAATAAGATTAGGTGCTCTGTTCTCAAATACATGACACACCAGATTTATAGATGAGACACGTCAGCTTCTTTGCATTGGAGATCCAGCGAAAATGTTTATTATGAACCCGCTTTGATTGAAGTTTTAGAGCATGCATGCCGCAAAAATGCATCTGCACGAGCATGATTCACTGCAAAATTCAAAGAGATGTTCAATAATTAATTTATCGGTCAAATTTTAGTGTGAACGCTATTGTCCTTCATATATCGCCATCCCAATGATGAGCTCTATGTCAGCACTCAGTTACACTCATTTCCTTCCAGCTCACTTGCCCCTCCTTGCCCTAGGCCCACCTCATTCCCTTCAGTCGTCAACGCTTCCAAACCGGCCCTCTGCAAACGCAACTTTGAGTATGTACTGAAAGAAGAAACAATCACAGTACTTGCTACGAGTTAAGCGAAGGATTCCAATTTACAAATTAAGATGTCTTCTCCTGCAGCCGTTTGACAGCGCTTGTCTGTACAAAGTATTTCACAGAACTGGAGGCAGTAGGAGTTCTATGCAGTTGCAACAAGGTTTACAGATATCAGACCGGCTGTATGGATTCTTATGTGAAAAGTACTGTGTGTCATTTACGAAACATTTTTAAATGTTTCGTAAATGACACACAGTACTTAAAAGTCTGCAGAACCACTGATTCCAATGTTCCAGAAACCGTAACTTTGTAATGTTTAATAAACACTAAAGAGACATTACAAAAAAATCGTTTGGCTTCAATCCAGTTTCTCAATCGAGGCTATGGTGTACGGTATCAGACTAGCAAGTCCATTGTTAAGGGTTCCTGTGCTCTTTTGTCCGACATCACGACTTCAGTGAGGGCCAGTTATCCACCATGGTTCAAAGAGTTAGTGACTAAAGCTAATCGAAACGTAACACTTATAAATTGGCAAGTTTTATCGTATTTCTCTGTGTAAAAGCGGTTCTAAAACATTTTCCAAGGAATTCAATTTCATAACTTAAAAAGTTCAAGAATTCATCAGTTTTAGTTCACGAGATATCAATTTGATTTTAACCGGTGTTTCATGGCCTGACGTCATCGCTAATGCGGCAAATGCTTTCCTCCACATAATAGGATCTTACTGTACACCAGATTCCTTTTTAAACAAGCCTCTTGATGGCAGCAGGAATTGCACAAATATTGACGAAGCAAAAGGTCCCGTCAAACGTGCCCAACCAAAGGGGGCTGGGGGGCTATAGCCTCCATGGTCTATGGGCGGTTCACCACCGGGGGTGTGGGGGCTTTAGCCCCCACTGTTTTCATTGATGCGCCTCCCATGCTGCTGTTCTTCTAATGTCTCACGTGCTCTCGCCTAAGTTCCATATTTCCGAAATAGGCCCCTCTAGAGGTTCAAATGACAAAAATGCAGCACAATTTATGGATCTCTTAAGAAATAAAGCGAAACAAAGCATATTTTAGTATACCAATGATCATGTTGACCTCTCGACGTTGCACAGGTTACGCAAGATGCCTACCTTACGTTGTATGGAGATGCAGTAGAATCTGTGTTGTTGGTGGTGTCCCTCGGCCTTGCACTTTCCACACAAGTCGTAGTTGGGGCAGTCGATGCACTTGTAACGTGCACCATAAACTGCGCATTTACAAGCATCGCACGTAACTCCGTGGTGACGTAGTTGCGATCTCAAAGGCACTACATATAAGAAACGAGGAATCTTTAGTCTCTGAACTTACCATTTTTACATAATGTAGCCTTGTGTTCAGAAATCGTTTAACTCAAATTTTCCGTTTCGCCTTGTTTAGCTAGCTAACACGAAAATCAACTTTGGTCTTTTACTTTTATAAAATCAATCTCTTAATATTCCGCATCGTCTGGAGATTCCGTTTCCGTTTCCGGCTCAAGTCACCTGCATTAAGTACATGAACCATTTTCGAATTCGCAAGGGTTAATTGGTTAACTCCAACAAAGTTTAAAGCGTTTGCTTGGGTCTCTGATGGTTACAATGTTCTTCTTGGTAACGGAAATAAAATGATTTCACAGTAAGGAATATTAAGAAACACATTTTATGAAAGTAAAAGGCCGATTTCGATTTCGGTTTTTAACCAGCCAAACATGTGGATGCGTTGAGTGACCCGTATGCAAGAAAGGGTTAAGAACGAAAATCGTTATGATTAAACGCTCATTATCATCTTTGTACGTATATGTACATGTATGAAGTACTAGAAGAACAATCGTTTGAGAATAGGTTATCTTTTAACCCCCCCCCCCCTCTCTAGCTGCTGTGTATCAATGATATTGGAGTACAGGCCTCACAGGCAGTGTTTGCGTTTCACGTGACATCTCTGAACGTCTGTTGTGTTCGTTGAAGTCAAAAGTGCGAAAAATGACGGGTAAACTGAAACGAGAAGAGCAAAACTGGTATTAACGGTCAATTTCAGAAGACCAAAATAATATGCTGTACTGACATCCACACGGTTTTCATAAACCAGAAGATCAAATTGGTGAATCTTCTGAAACTACAATGTTTTGGAGTGAGTGACTGCATTCGAGAGGAAGTACCAGTACTACGATCACCACGACGACCACCACCATAAACAGTATCAACATCAACTTCTCCATCATCATCTTCATCATCGTCACTGTATCACATTCATCACAATGTCATCATCGTCGTCATCATCGTCGTCATCGTCAACATCATCACCATCATCATTACCATATTATCTTCATTCATCATCTTCAATGCCATCATTGTCAAACGATCCGCCATCATTTTCGTCATAATCACCATACAGTATCATCAGCATCATCACCACTATCATCATCTTCATCATCATCATCATCATCATCATCATCTTCGGAATCATAGTCATCTTCATGAGCAATATAGTCTAGACGTACATGTATTTCTGGAAAATGTGCACGCTAGAAGCATTTTTAATGAAAGTGGGGAATAAATCTTTTTAGCATAACTGTGGTGCGGTGATTTCGATTATGCGTGTTCCCAAGCTGGAGTTTGAGTTCTTTCCCATACCCATCTAATCTGAATAAACCAAATGGCCGCCAAACCAACAAGATAAGAAACATTCTTGGGACCAGGAGTACAATATACACTGTATCACGAATAATTATGAAATTGTTGCCACAACAACCATAGTATAAGTGTATTTAGATCATTTAATTTTTAAAACATGCAAATAAAAGTCATAAAATTCCTTATTATGCTATTTAGCTCCCGCCATTACCGAAAAAAACAAATTTCGGTGTAACTTTATCAATTTGCAGGCAGATATGACAAATAAAAGCGCTCAGAGGAGTGACATTAGACGACAATGGAGATGTTGATGACAATAATAATGATGTCGATGATGATTTGGGCGGTGATGAATGGAGATGTCAGAAATGAGTAAGAAGTGTGCCATAATTTTGTTCAATAGAAGATAAACCAGTAGAATTGCAGCAAAAAAATCCGCCAACAAAGGAACAGCCTCATCACAATATCCTCAATTAATTCAAAAAGAGACGTCTTAGCAAAGCATGGAAAATATCTTCGTAAAGCACGTTCAAAACTCTATCCAACACATGAGTTTCACAAAATTCCACAAAGTTTTTGAAAACTTTCAAATTTTGATTTTTTTCAAATTGAAAGCTAAAAAGCTCAGAAACGGTAAATCTGATAAACACTGTTTCATTTCATTTGAAAGAGTATACCTCAGAAAGTCCACATGCAAAATTCGTGTCATTTGGTCTTCCTGTTCAAAATAAAACCCCTGCACGATTGAAAATTAATGAAAGTGCGCCTGATCCACCATTTTGAAAACTACTTCCGGTTAAGCAGCACTTGGTTATAGCTAGTTACAGGATATTAAAACTTGAAAAATTTCGAAACAACTGGTTTTACAGGAAGCCCTCCACACGACATTTAAAAACAAAATGGCCGCCACATCCGCCTTCTCAGAGGTAGTGTGTGAATTGCGTGCACATTGGACGAAAAATTTGACATGTAGTTTGCGAACAAACAAAAAAAAACAAAAAAGTTGATTTCAGACAACATACTTGGAGAAAATTTTCGGTACCTTTGGAACTTTCCATGCAAGAGGACACTGTTGAAGTAGTGCGGGAGATGAATATGGAAGAAATATCACATGGCCGTATTGCATTCGACTCATTCAACGCGTATGGAATTTGATATTAAGTGCTCGTCATCTGCGTGAGCAATTAATTAACATGGGCTGTTGATTAGTGGAAGTACATTTTGTGAATAAGTGAGATATGTTGGTCGGAATTTTGATACGTGCAAGTATTGGGCTAACAAAATGTTTGTTTTAGAATGACATGTATCTTCAGACTAACTGATATGAGTTGGTCTAATCAACACTGAATACCATTCATCAGTGGCAATGATAACCTTATTAACATGCGATTTCATTAATGTGTTCAGACTACAGATTGAATAGCGATTGAACTGTGACATACCTTACACTCGAAAGAAAGTCCTGCAAATCTATGCTGTTTGTGTTCACCTCGGTCTCTGCAAGTTTGGCAAAGATCATAGTCCGGGCATTCTAGGCACATATATCTCTTGCCATAGATGTCGCCATTGCAGCCATCACACATCACGTTGGAGTGGAAGGTCTTGGTGTTCTTCTCGTCATTACCAGCTCCAACAACCGCTGTGTGAAACCAGACAACAAATTATGCTGGGGGTATTCACACACCTTTGAATTTAGAGTTGCGAAAGTAGGCAGA
Source organism: Phoronis australis (assembly GCA_002633005.1). Classification (NCBI taxonomy): domain Eukaryota; kingdom Metazoa; phylum Phoronida; family Phoronidae; genus Phoronis; species Phoronis australis. Next base: position 80,157 of record NMRA01000792.1, read on the forward strand.
TCAAACTTCTCGTTTTCCTTTGAGGCCATTGTTTCTTGCATACACCTGGACACCCATTTATCTATTTTAGGTTAGTAGCTTGAATATGTCATTGAATATTTGTTTTTGCTCCTAAGACGTCAACAATTGGTTAATTCAACCAAACTTGAATACAAATATACCCTGTAGCTCCAACTGAATTGCAACATTGATTGTGATACCACTTAAGCCCTCTTTGCAGCAAAGTTAGTAAACATAATAAACATTTACTGACGGAATGTGATATCGTTGGAATGGGAACGACTGGGCTTCACATTGGTATCCAAAATGATTTAATTAAACCAAAAATAATAAAAACACTAGAGACCATGCTTGACGCATAAAATGACACAGCGTTTGTTATTAGTATTGCTACCAATTGTCTTATTGTTGTGCATATTTTGCATCAAATAAGGGTAAAACACGATGAAAGCGGTAGTTACATTGTGTTTTCCTTCAGTAAGTTACTCGTTTACTTACATCTCACGTATACACTGAACGTATTTCCTGACAAACTGTCCAAGGCGTCCTCAAGGTCTGTGTCGTTGTCAATCACAACATACTCACCGCCCGTACCTGCAATGTAGTGGTCGAAATTGCGAAGACTAGCGGAACGCCCATAATCCTTGATATTCTCAAAATCGTCGTTGGGAAAAGTTTAATGTTTCCATAAAATGTATGTAAATGTCATTAGCTGAAAGAACTGGCACATCTATGACACCTTTTCTCAAATAAATGAGCTTGGAAAAAACTAAAGCTGATTATTTAATACGTTATTACCCAGATATTACCCCACATTGCTAATGCATTAATTGGTATATCTGAAGAACGATATTTATAATTACTGTTAGAACTGAGTAAGTTGATTCGCTCCATTCATGACCTTTCGGGATTTGTGCCTGGGTTATTAACTTGAGTATAATGTGTTGGGGTTATTATGATTGTTTCTAGACAGTCACTTTCCGCTAATTTTGCCCTCCAGTAGGACGAAAATTCTTTCTTTCGTTTTCGTTTTCGTTTACGAACCATGTTACCGGTATCAATCGTTTATTAGCAATGTATAATATCCTAGCCACACCGCAGCTGACCACGAACGGCATGTTGATGGATGGGTTAGAGTACTAATTAACAATAAGACTTTGCATTATGGGACAAATTTTGCGCAAAATGTGATTTGATTGACAAATTTCAGGTAAACAAGTTTCACGTGCTAGGAATCACTTCCGCAAAAGTGGCAAATTTGAATAGAAAAAATATATTTGTGAGGGTAAATGAATATTTTTTGGAATCCTCACATATTTTGCCGTGCATAAAAGAAGTGTTAAAAAAAACGACATTTATTGAGACACAGAGGTACACGTATCCTTAAAGCACAGCTCTCCCGTAGGACTTGGCTCAGTGGCAAAAATTCAGCTGCTACTACTGAGCTTGCGGGTTCTATTCGGCGCTAGTGCTAGCTATAATATTAATTGTCTCGAAGAGAATGTATCTTTAACAGTCATCGTTTAAAGTAAAAAAAGCACATTGAAACGCGCAGTCTAAAACGTGTACACTTATAATGGGGCCACCAGTGCCTTCAGTGAAACACGTGGTATGCGGCAACACACGCTGTATTAGAGAAGTTTCGCAGAGCGGCATGAACGTCAACTATGACGCATACTGTACGTAATTGCGCCTGCCAATTCGGTGTTACAGAAACAAAATGGGTTTCACAACAGCTAAATTTTTACGCGAACGTGAAAGTAAATGTGACCTTAGTAACTGGGCTCAGGGTGTTCAGTTATCATCCGCTAGTTGGAAATATAATATCATGTTGAATTTGAAAAAAGTCGCTTCTACAAACTCTTGCAAAAAATGGTCAACTCTTAGAGTGCTACATTTGTTTGGAGTTCCAAATAAATAGAAGCACATAAAAATTAACAACACTAAACCATATCTGTTAAAAATTCATTTTGTTTCAATGATTTCCATCTAACCCAGGCGGAATAAGGATTCTGGAAAAAGTGTTGCCTTTCTTGCAACTAAACTTTAAGAATATTTATAGACAAAAGTATCGTGTTCATTTTATAGTGAAGTAATTAAGGAAGAAAGATTGAGAATTATATCAAAATGAAAATTTTCTCGTTGTCTTACCAAATAAGAATATAAAAGGCCCACCGGTTTCGCGTTTAAAGCGACGCGAATCTCCCTGAATTCTCGTAAAATACTCAAACACTATCGGGATTACGTCAAAGCCAACACTGGCATGTATGATGCGGTATTGTAAATATGTGATAACTAAAGTTCAGGTCGCTATTTTCAAAATGCACTGTAAGCCGAAACGCAAGCTCATGTTTTTGCCCAAAGTCCATTGTGTCTGTAGGCGACACTCATTTACGCGTTACTCGTGCTTCAGTGTGCCGTGGAGCGGAATCGAATTTTCAATACTAGCTTTTTTATCTATGCTCGACGTCACAAAAGTCTAATCACGTGATCTCAGTGAGGTCTTGTTTACCTAATACAATTGCGGGCAGCCACCAACTCATATATTGTTTACATGTCACGAGAGTCTACAGCCCAGTTTCAGACTGTGTTGAGTTTTGATACTTATTCGACCAGGAACGTTTACTACGCGACACGTAGAATGAATATAATGATTTATCTTAGGCAAAATATTACGAGTACAAATAAATGAACTTGCACGGTTCAAATTTCATGTTTTCAACGACGCTGTATTTGTTAAATCTGCTACAATCTATCACAAGTGCCGTGACCTATAAGTCTTTTGCACAAAGTTATTTAATCAGCATAACACGTTACTGTGCCTTCAGGACAACAAATCGATTTTACCTTTCCGATACACGCTGTACGCCTTGTTTTTCAGACCCGGAAAAGCGGCACACACTCTCTCTTTAAAGAATTCAAGCTTCTGATTTGAGATCTTATACGCAGGTATTTCTGTATCGAGAACGAAGCTTCTACTGTACCCGGACTCTTCGCTCCCTATGTGTACTTTGACAGAAACACCCATAGTTTTCCTTGCTTGAGAAACGTTTATTGCGTCGCTAATAATTCAATGTTGACAAATAGCATAGGGGTTTTCCCAAATCCTAACCTCGTTCCCGTTTCCAACAAGCTGTTGGTTACGGCCCAGGCGTTCTAGATTATGGAAATACCTAGAATATCGAAAGTGAAAGTAACCCGATGTTAGAGATTCTGCAACTCAAACGAACTCAAATGAAATGCCTGTTCGACATTAATTTGGAGATACCTTCTCCTATTCATTGTCCGCCATTAGCCTGAAACAATATTCACAAAAATTAGGCAGAAAGTTAACTGTCTGCTTCATGAACGCATTCAGCCTAAAATTTGGGGGGGGCCTCGAATTTTTGAGTATGTGGACACTTTCCTAAAAAAACAGGGTACGTTCAGAGCTTTGAATAGTGAACATAGTCAAACATGGTACATGTAGTTCCTGCCTTTTTAGCGGACTTTTGTCTCGTTTTCTACTTTTTCGGACTTTGTGTTTCACCGGCTGAGACGAACCTGTTTGCCCTCTTCGCCAAATAAGGGAGGGGCTCGTTCGCAGCCCCCCCGGGAGGGGGGGGCGCCCATGTACTTGACAAAAATGTCCTCAACTATTGTTTTTTATACTGAGTGTTTTCTGAACGCCACCGAGTTTTAAACCGAGGAGTAAAATTAAGCGCTTCATCATTTACTAGTCTCGTTTTAGAATTTATTGTATTTACCATCAAATTTATTTATTGTACAAGTTATGCCGAAGTATCTTAATCAAAAGATCTTTCGAAATTCAAAACAAGGTGTAATGTTATCCCTCTTCCGGTGACGTCATGGTTCTAACCTGCCTCCCGTTCAGTAACGCTAGGACCTCGCTAAAAAGCAAGACTTCGCGAGATTACGTGAGATATTGCCGTGCATTTTAAATGAGAACACGTGACTTTGACTAGGTTTTAGCTAGGTCCTAGCGTAGGTCCTAGCGTCTACTGAACGCACGCCTGGATATATACATGTACATGTATAGTTCAATAACTCTAGGGCCTCGGTAGAAAAACGCAAGATAACGCGATATGCATGTATTGGCGTGTACTTTTAATGAGAGTACGTGATTTTGGCTCGATTTTTCTTGTCGCCAGACAACTATTGAACTCTACCCTGTTTCTGCCCTTCGCTAATCCTAATCAACGTGAACGTGGTTTTACACATGAAAAGATAAACGTACATGTAGTTTGTGAAAATCTGTGCAACAAGAGGGCGCTTTTGTCCCACTGCGGTGGGGGAAAGCGGGTTACTTCTCCGTGTAACTAATCTCTTTTCGATATTTAAAAACACTCTACTGTGTTTTTCGTCAGAATGTGTCTTGAAAATATGTATCAAAAGCAATTTGGTCCAACATTTTCCTATGAACTTACCTGTTTTTGGTAAAGATATGGAAAATAATATACAGCACTTACGTGACGCCTAGAGCAGTGACCTCAGTGTGGACGAATTGCTGACAAATTGGTGTACAAAGTCCACAAGTAAATTCTACACTCTTTCTACGTGTAATTTCAAAAATTATTTACTTTTAAGCCGAGCTTGGAAGACGTTTGCTTAAAAGATCATTATTGGTTTTACTGACGAAAACGCATGATTGGGATTATTGTGGAATGGGTTAGACGTCTTGAAATCATCACCTTTAACAAGAGCTACGAAACAGCACAACCCTGTGGGTCTTTGTGACGTCATTACAAATCGCTATTCTTCCATGCCCGCCGGGCATTCACTGAAAGCAAGACCGATTTCATGACAGTTTAAGTACCCCTAAACTAAAACACGCTGTTATCAAACGCTAACGAGGCTTGGTTCAGAGGCCGGCAGAATGTTCGCCGGCCCTTGTAATTGCTAAGGTAGTGGAGTCGATACCGGACAGTAATGCAAATACCTATGAAATTATTTTCCACGCCGAGATTGACCCTTTAGTATCAATTTCTGACAGAATCTATAGAATCAAAAAGTTCTACATGACCGGTCATAGAATTGTCTGAAATTTTACCTGTGGATTCTCAAAGCAGTGGGGCTAGCTAGTGTGATGCGTGCCTTCCTTCTTTGCTTAGGGTTATGGGTTCAAGTCCCATTGCGGCACATTACTAGACACATGAGTAAGGTGTCAAGTTCCTTAGATCGACTTTAAGTACGCATTAATAAAGCATATAAATGGTTCCAGATGGTCAGTGAAATGGGCCAACCTGAGGGGCCTGCGCACGTTTGGCACAACGTGTACCACAGTACACGGCCTGAAATTACGTTTTATCTACCTCAGATGATACTTATTGACCGCTCCGTCTATTTTTATATCCCCTGAAATTTTTACTTGGAACATGCAAAATTTTCAGCTCAAGATGACCGCTTTTTGTAACAGGACAAAACCGTGTAAATTAGGGACTGATATTCGCTACTGTGTAGGCTTTAAAGAATAATATTCGTCCCCAAAANCCCCTGTGACAGACGGTGTAGAACCAACCGTGTGCTCTCAAAAATTGTTACTTAGGCGGGCATCAGTTCTCCACGAAGTTTGGCTTCGAAGTGCGTGCAACTAACGAAAAAAGAATGGTGACTGAGAACGCCAATGTACGTTAAGGTGATGTGAGAAATCATCTGATGGATATAGTCTAACAAAGGGGCGGGCTCTATGCACTTATTCACCCAATCAAGAAACACGAAAAAGTTTGAATGACGTCACAAAATCTTGATGTAGACCCTTACCATTATGGAATTTAAGTTTGTCAAAATGTTGGTGTCACGTCTGAAAAGTCGGAATTCTGAGTTACATGCATATCGTGGTTTTGTGTAAAATAAATTAGTTTTTGTTAGTTGGGTTAAAAGAAACCTGATCAACTGTACTGACATTTAGCACAGAGATAGATGGCGGGATGTGCCGGACCGGCAACAGTCGGTATTCGGACAGATTTGGTTACCGTAGCACCCCTTGTTGGTCATTTTAGTTTTTGACAAGACAGGTTGATTATCTCAAAAAACGCTTGGCACGTCTGCATGGCACAAAGATAACTAGACGGCGGATACGGATGCGGTTTTCGTTTTGATTCGACCACCCTGTTGGCTGCTTAGTTTTCGACACATTCGAGCAGACAGCTAGTTCGTGACCATAACAGATCATCATGTCTGTCTTAAAGGCAATTTGTTTACAAGTGTTGCTACCTCTGTAGGAAGTTTGAAATAGTGAGCACCCCTAGCATCTGCAATGCCCACGAAGGGCGCATATCAACATTCTTGTTCATTAATAGCTATTCACTAGAAAGCATGTGTGACTTTTTATTCCTTGCCTGGGAGGAAGCTGGTGTTGTGTCTGCTAGACCGTTCTCGGCTCACGAAACACGAAAATGTCTGAAGAGAATAAAATCTAACATGTACATTACCATGTATAAATGAAGCATAATTTAAAAAAGTAATGTGTGTGGTTGTATTTTATAGTTCAACCTAATTAAAAATGATGGGAGGTGGGTTGGAGACGTAAAAGAACATTATGGGCGGTGGGTAAAAAAATGAAAAAGTCTCCGACCTCCCATACGTTTTTTACTGGAACAGCCTTTACCGAATCGACCAAAAGCCATGCTAAACCTGATATATTATGGTATATTATGGAAGTCGCCATACCATCTCTACGCGTAGTAAAATTCACCCGATGAATTTAAAGAACTTCGTCACAAGCATTACACACTTTTCACGCGAGCCAGTGCGAATTTTTTGTCACTAAAGACGCCAGTTGGTTGTAATGATGGAGATTCATTGTCTAGAGACACGTTCAAACAAAAAGTCTAGAGACGACAATTCATCCTTTGCCGTGACAGCTGAACCATCGTTATTGCTTAGTTTACGAGTGCACCGATAAACTCTGACCGAGACCAAAAATGCATATGCGCTACCTGCTAAGTGTTGCCAAAGCTACATGTACAGTGCACATGTAGTTAGCAGTAGAGGCGGTATACGTACACAAAACGTACGTAGATGAAGTAATGTCCCACGAGATTTTATTATTCCACGTGTCGCCATCGACTGAGACAGTAGGTCGATATCGATACGCGGCATAACTTATGTCGAGTGGGATATTACTTCATGTATGCCTTTCTAGGTACGTTTTGTATTTATGGTATACACTCTGAATTCTTAACTTTCTTTTAATTTTTGCGAGACTGTTCTTTAATTTTTTCGAGACTGTTCACGTGGCGGATCACATCCGGTCCTTTCTGTATGTGCTCGTGGGTTATGTTACAAGTTTTCTCTAGTCAAAGAAACAGTTTTAAATGTAACAATTTGTTATCTGAAAAGAGATAATAAAGATGAAAACATCGGTAAATTTGCATTGAACTTGTAACATTTCCTGAATTCGGCGCCTGAGCTGCAGATGATATAATATTTAGCAAGTAAACTGAGACAAATTTTTACCAGATGTTATGTTTGGGACCTGACTGCATGTTGAGTGTTATTTAAACTGCTGCAATTTTATTTTGCGAAAGTTTGATAATTGAACCGGCTAACGACGTCGAGTCAACCTTGAACTACCTTTTGAATTTTCCAGAGGGCAATGTTCAGATGTTGGACAATGCAATATGGAAATTGCCGTATTGCACTCGATTTATTCAACGCGTACTGGATAAAAGATCATATACTATGAAGAATACCATGTATAAGCAAAGATTTTATTACACATGAAACTCTACACGTGGGTGACAATCTGCCCCTGATGAAAAAGGACGGTACATACGCTGACAACAACCCTAGAGAGCTGAATTCAGACTTACAGTACTTAACATTCACCACAAAAGTTTTGCAATAAAATTGTGCTTTGTAAGTACATTTGTGAGTTGTAAAAATTGTTGCAGTTCGTGGTATGAGATTTTTCTGATGAATGGAAAGGATTGTGCAATTTCTAGTAGTATACTCTTCGACACTTGCTTGACTCCATGTATAAAAATGAAACGAACTGAGAACAGAGTGTATTTCAAAACAAAACCATTCCATGAACATGTTGTTTTTATTGATTTTGATTTTTTTGTTTTCCGTCCGTCCCTCTGCCCGCGCATGTCGATTAATTGTACCTGAAACCCAGTTTCACCAATGAAATTTCAAATCGAATTTGGGAATGAAAACTCCCCGGGTGTTTTTGTCCGTAACTGGCCGAAACTCAGATCCTGGTTATAGCTGTGGTATTTTTGCTTTCACGTGCGTTGTTATATCGTTTCTGTGTTCGCCAATTACAGGAGTAATCACTTGTATGTGGTGTGGAAGTATGAAACAGCATATTATTCACGGCTTTAATAATAATTATTTGTTGAAAGTGATGGTGTACAACAGACGTGATTAAACGGCATTAAAGAGCATTCGTCGTCAGTATGCAGTTCGCGAAAAAAGGTGTTGCTTTACATAAGGCTACACAGTGATACGCATATGAACAGTGAAAAATTGAAAAATGTGCCAACACCAAGAACTAGTCCGTAATATCTATAAGCAAAAAATCCAAAATTCAGCTGGTAACATATTTTAGATCCCCATGGCAACATCTATATCTAAATATAAGCATAATGTATTGTTAATTGTACATGTAAGTACTAGCTCTTTAAGACACATCAAAACGTCAGAATCTTAGACCGATACACATTTGTAAGCCAACGCTAGAGGCCGCTGAATCCGGTCCGACTGGTACATGTATCTCCACAGGCCGTATGTTCAGACTTGAAAAAGGACATCAGTAGCAACAACAAGCGACCATTTGGATTTTTGATATAATCGGGCTTCATTTCGTCTGCCTTCTTTTCCCATAAATTTTCACCGTGTAGAAAAATTTTGGCGGAATCGCGAAATCTTGACTTTCAAAAGATGAGAGTTTGACCCTTCCAGGTGAGTCGGACCAGAGCCATGAAATGGTCTCGACATGCTAGTGACTGACATATTAGTAACAAAGAATCCCTCTTTTGAGCTGTTTCGAACTAAAAAATTATATGTATGAAGCATTCTTTTAAGAAGATTAAGCAATCAAATGAACAACCAAAGGAACTTTAGAACAATTAAAAGAACGCTATACAGGGGGGAACAATTCTATTCAAATGATACCGAGAATCTTAGTTTTCAATGAAAGGCCGGATATCAACTCAAGTCATAGCAACATAGGTCAAAAAAGTTTGTCATCCCGCCGTGGCCTGACAGCCGATCAAAATGGTAACTTATGCTATTGGTTCTTATTTTATGAAACTGAATTTTTTTCTTCCTGACTGATTTTCTATAAGTATGGGCGGCGCAGCACACAAAAAGTGAGTGGGGTAGGTATAGCCCGAGCCCCCTTGTGGTGCACTTCCCATAGACCATGGGGGGCGTAGCACTAGAAAGTGGGGGTATAGCCCCCCACCCCTCTCTGTGGTGCGCCGCCAGTGATTAAGATACCTCTATGGTTACGATTGGTGAGCTATAAACAACCCAAAATGTGATTGAACAGAAGACAATCCTCAAAGATCCAAGCAGCGCATATTTTATATTCTTCGACCAATCCACTTCCCTCTACCTCTTAGCTCAGCAAACCAGTATGTTAAACTCCAGCTAAAACAGAAAATGTCAGTTTAGAGAGGATTACTTGAGTATAGACTTGGTGACCTTCATTCATCTTCAAACCGGCGGTGAAAATGAATCTTGAGAGCCACGGAGTAGTGCGGGCAAAGGACAGGCAATTTATGCTTGTTTTCCTAACACAGACGCCCTGAAGAAGAAACTTTGCTAGAGACCACGTCTGGTTGAATTCATGAATTCCCACGTCTCGCGGAACAACCTGTTTATCCTATTTTAATCGGACAACTTCAAAGTTGTCTGTTAATGAAGTTGGGCAAGTTTTGTAATCGGAATTTAGCATGAACAAAAGGTTAAATGCCGATATCTAGGCATTATTTTATGAGCAGGATTTCTAGGCATTATCTTATGAGCAAGATTTCTAATCATGACTCTGCCAGTCATTCTCACTAACTGCAACTGCAGTCTCTCACACAACTTGAGACATGACACGTCAACTACCGCCACCTAGGTTTTACCGAAGCAGTTATTTTCAAGCAGAAGGTCAGACTTGACTCCAATATACATTAGGTCATTGTTTGTCTCATCATCGCACGGTATGTTCATGTTGACAACCTGTTAAATTTGAAAAGCACATTACTAGGGAAGCACGCACCTCATCATCAGTCTGCGGAAACTGGAGGCATTTGAACTGGTGTTGTTTGTGAACACCATTCGTGCGGCACTGGTAACACAGATTGTAGCCGATGCACTGTAGGCACTCAAACCGGATTCCACAGATTGCGGCGTTACAAAATCCACACGTGAATCCATGGTGATAAATCCAGTACTCTTTGGGAACTAAAACGAAAAGCGGCAGCGTAGCGAAAGGAATGTGTTCCATACATGCGTGACAGACCTGAAGCCGCGTTACTCTCACTGAGCAAGACGTAATACCTAACAAATTTCAACAACAAAACTATACTTTTAACTATCACGAACACTACACATCTTCTGAAAATATGAATGCTGTAGATTTTGAATTTTGACTTTTCACCAACCTGACGCCAACTGAGTCACATGCCTTTTTATTAACATTGCTATGAATGGCAGCACAATATAACGGAAAATGTTGATAAACCGTACTGGGTTACTGATGTTAAGAAATTGCTATTTCAGTTTGGTTTTGGAGAAGCATGGTGCAGTCAGGGTGTAGGGCCCGAGACAAGCTTAATATCAATTTTTGAACAGAGATGCAAAGATATTGATCAGCAAAATTGGCAAGAAATTTTGAACAATTCGATTTTTCATTTAAAGGAAACACACTTTAGCAAAGGGCTAATATACAGCATGGTCATCTACAGGTCTTCATTCACTCCCTTGCACACATTCACAAATAAGACGGAGCTCGAAGGAATAGGAGACACCTTTGTGCAAAGCTCGAATGTCAGCCAGTGAAGCCAGCAAAAACCCAGGTCTATAATGCGGGAGTACGGAGCTCCAACCACCGAGCCAAACTGTCTCCTCTAAGCTGGAAACTTACAGAGCTTTTAAGTTAATCATATGTTTTGAAAATTGTTTAGATGTAATTGGACAATGTAAATGTTAGATCTGATATGGTAAGATTAAGATGTTCAGCCCACTTGAAACTTGACAGACCAGAAAGATTACTTCCTCGCTATGTTAGATCTTGTGTGAGTCAGAATATCATTTTGTTACTGACATTTTTTCTACGCTGATCTTAGGAAACGAAATTTGCCTGCATGGACCTACAACAATCCCTGGCCAATGTTACAAACTTCAACAGACTTATGACTATGGAGGAAAAAGGGTCTTATATGGTAACATGTAAATGTGCTCATTTCGCATTTAAGCGAAGACGTGTTTGACACTTACCTTTATTGTATTTGATGATTTGATTGTAACAAGGACGGAGCCCTAGTTATTGAATATATACATGTACATACCTACATGTACATATACCTACATGTACATACATACATACATGTACACACATACATACATACATACATACATACATACATACATACATAATATGTATAAAGTCATAAGTTATACAACGGTGGAGCGTCAGTATAAATGGCCGCACACTGTTTATACTGTACATGTATGTATAGCAAAATTGTACGATGCGGTTGACTTGTTACCATCGAGGTCTGCAACGAGAGACGTCTGACATGACACCAGGTTTTTGGATACTGAAAAAAAGTCTCACATTTAGTTTGTTGTAAAATGCAACAATGATGATTTTATAATTCTGCATATTTGCTAAATGTTCCATGAAGAAGTTTTGGATGCTTCCACTTCGCATGACGTCAATAAATTTTTACCATGTAATTGTTAGTACAGCACAGTGTTGAAATAATTGACGAAAAAAGTGTGAGCGACTGGCAATTTCGGGTATAAGTTTAATTTATTGAAACAAATGATATATCAAATTGGGCACCAAATGACATCAATCTGTACAGGTATATTTTAAATTACTTGTGCATTAGTTAACACTGTACACTGTGCTGTGGACCTCTGCGTTGAAACTAAACATACATACTGGACCATAATATTTGTACAAAGAACATGTTTCTGTCATTTCTATTGCCACGAGTTTCACCAACACTAAGTGTCGATTGTCACCTTTTCCCCATTTGCTACTCAATGATGCTAGGTATCGGTACGCGCCATCAACACTTTTAAAAACCCTTCACACCATGGTCATTAATGCTTTGATTCGGTTACCAACGATTTTGGTATAGTGTTTAAAAACTCCTTCTTCAATTTGTGCACTTTTAATCAAGAAATCATCCCAAAAACATAAAAATTTAAACTTTTGTGTGACGTCATCAGTGGCCCGGTCTCCGCCACTTTGTTGCTCTACACCAAATGCTCGCCGAAGTGGCCTCGAAAACTGAGTTCGACTGAGTATTATGAAAATTTACATGTGCAGTGGACGGAAAATGCAGTAGCAACATTCGGACAGACTATATTTCAGTTTTTGCGTTTCCACAAGTGGCACGGTCTAAATCCTCACAAAGTGTAAAAATGCATTGCAGGAACGTTTTAAAAAATTGGAACACGGCTGAAGTTTCCTCACAAAACCTGTGTAGGCTAGTTATGACATTCGAGACTGCAAGTTGATGATTGACAAATATGTATGACAGAAATGTCAGACCCCGTGTTGTTTGTAAAAAGATTGTTGTGTAACGATTAAGTAGAAATGAATTAAAATCACGAGTTGATAGCATCTGGTGCCCAATTAAAGATTGTGAGGTCATGTGCTTTGCTTGCAATGCGTGGCAATCATGATCTCGCAGCATAAACTGGCAGTATGAGGAAACCTGCTTTTGATAGGTGAAGTAGGTGAAACCCCTAAAACATAATTTAAAGCGGAACCGATACTAACCTTACTTGGGAGGGCGATGCAGCAGAACTCGTGATGCGCGTGATGACCTTGCATCTTACACCGTTCACAAAGGTCAAAGTTAGGACAGTCGGTGCATTTGTAACGGGCGCCGTGCACAAGACGGGTGCACCCGTCACATGTTATGCCGGGTTGACAAATTGTGCTTCTTATAGGTACTGGAAGCAGAAATGACAATCTAACCAGTCATCGAACTATAGCGGCGTGGGCGTAAGATTATCCTGGGGACAAAAAAGTGGAACTTCTGCAGGCGAACATTATCTAACCGGCAGGCCGCGTGAGGGCTTTACCATTGGTAGATACAGTGCAAGTATGCGGAGTAGAAAATTGGTCGTGACCAGGATGAATTTTATCTTCTCACTTAGGATTTTTCACCACTTGGTTTTTGTCTCGAGATGTGTCGGTATGGCCTTGGATGTCCCTGCAAAGGTATTTTGCTGGTCTAGATTTTGGATGCAGTCAACATGTATAGAAGAACAAATCTTTATGTGATTGAAATGCCGAGAGTTGGGGCTCATCGGTAAAATGCCGAGCCTGAATTGGTAAGGGAATTCTTAAAAGGACTAAAACCTGTTTCGTTTTTGCAATTTCAACCAATCGTTTTGTCGCGTACTAAGTGCATCACTGGCGTGTCACGGCTTGAGTAACAAAAGCAGGGTTAACAAAAAACACTTACTCACTCTGTGACAAAAATGATGTTAAGGTTCTTCGTTGGCGGTCTTTCCACAATTGTCGTGTAACTACTCTTACAGCGTATGCCACGCTTGTTACTAAACATTCTTTTTTCAAAGAGAGTTGGCTGGGGAAAGTTAATAGGCACAGTTGGAACCTTAAAACGAGTGTATCCTTTGTGCGTTAAACTTTCTTGTAGGTTTTTGTCAAATGTAATTATTTTTAAATAGTTATGATCAAAACCTCATGCAGCAAAGTCATAATTGTTTTAGTTCAGCCGTGGGGAGGAGCTCCAGCATGGTTTTGGTGCTCATAAAATGTTGTTGTTCCGGCACGTTAGAGTTCATAATTACATTTCATAACACGTTGCAGGTCACAACAGAAAACGCATTACCACCAAGACCCTACAGCTAGGATTTCCCTATGAATAAAACTTCAACTAGAAGTGGCTCACACGATGAAGGAACAATTAGCTCCCTTTCCGGTAAGCCCAAGTCCCACTTCTTTGAAAGAACAATGGTTTAGATCCGTTTTTTAGCAGAAACTCTTGCTTTAGTTTCAAAGCTTAAGGGGAGATTGTTGACTGAGAGATCTTTTGTCAATAAATACTGACAAGGCTTTGGTGTAGAAATGGTAAGAATTTGTGAATGAATGAAGAAACGGCAGAGATTTGAAAACAGCTTTTCTCAACTTGCGCCCCCACAAGTCTTCTTCTTAAACGAAAAATAATACAATTTCTTCTTTGTCGCTCACTATTCGCTGCCTGGCCGATCACACAGAGAGTTAACGAAACTGGAACGAAACAAAACATAATTTTAATCAGTCTTTAGTAAATCTAGCCAATAGGAGAACCATAAATTAATCACAAAAACAAAGCCACGGCAACCGAGGTGTTCAGTACTAGAAAAAGGAACTGGATGACCAAAAACATGTAGTGAGAAAATTTCGCCAACGGGGGTAATGGTCAATTAGGGCCCGCCAAATTGCAGTCGTCTCTGCTGACATATCAATAATTAAATCAAAAGATGGCTTTGTATTACGCTTAATCTTTAGAGGCCTAAAAGGTGACTACTGGTAAATATGTCAGGAGTTCCACAATCAGCGGTGACGTCATGTGGTGCGGAACGCTAAACGATTCTAAAAAGCATTGTCTGTCACGTGCCACTTTAGTCACCAGAAGTCAGTGAGATTCTGATACGTATGATTGCTCTCATATTCTGAAAGTTAAAAAGATAAGCGATTTAATTATTTAGTCGTTTCTTGAAATTTGACTTCGACCATCGAATGGATTCATTAATCATTGGGATTTGCAAAAGAAACCGCTAGCAGCCAATGTTGTCCATAGAGGGCACTGGCGGCTAATAAGGGAAATAGCAACACTAGCTTGAAAGAAACCTACCTTACGTTGAAAGAAGAAGCATGCGAATGCGTGTTCTCTGTGGATCTTCTGACGTTTGCAACGTTCGCACAAATCATAGTCCGGGCATTGTAGGCACGTGTAGCGTCTACCAATAATAGAGCCGCTACAGTTATTACACGAAACGTCGTTGTGTAAGACCCCCGCTGGCTTTGCGTCACTTTCATCCGCTGGGGAATAAAATGCTGGTTAGGCCAAAAAATATCATGATCGTTTCTGGTTAAAAGTTGAAATGAGTTAATCTGGAAAAATAATCAGCGTTCGAAATGCACGCTGGCCTGGTGGCCCGGGGTGCGGCCAGGCCATTAACTTTGAACATATAGGCCCTGTGTGGATGTGGTCTAATATTTAATTAATTCAAAAAAGGTCTATTAAACTAATTTTGTTTGCTTCTCATCTCTTGAACGTCAACGAGTTTGAACCTTGAGGGTAATAAATCCGGGATAGCCCTATTCACTTTGTTAACTCATAACCCTGGAATGCCAATTACTCCCGCGCGCATTTGGGTACCCGAGACTAGCCGCGGCTGTTTGCACTACTCGACTGTGAGTTTTAATCGATATTGTAGTAACCAAATGAAGCCCAATTTCACGACTTCATTTTCATTTTGTTATAATTGTTTTGCTTTACTAGATACGGTTCCACACAATCAGCGGTTTCTCGGCAAAATTAGTCAACAAGCACGACGTTTTCACTGGCCATTCTTTATAAGCACCGACCTGCCGCCCTGTCAGTGGAAGCCGGAAGTAGTTTGGCCTCTGATATCATTTTAGCTCCAGTCGCAGAACCTATGATAGTAGACTACATGCCAGGATTTTTTCAACACGACATTTTGGATGTTAAAATCATGTTACAATATTTTACAGAAAGATAGTTGATCTAAATGAAAAGTTCAGGCCTCAAAAACAGGTGTGTTAACATAACTTTAAAAAAACATTACTCATAGATAAGTGAATGTGCGTGTGTGTGTGTGTGTGTGTGTGTGTGTGTGTGTGTGTGTGAGTGAGTGAGTGCGTGCGAGCGCGTGTGCATGTATTATTACTGTTTTCAATATTTTCTATAATTCATTTCTGCAATATTTACCTCCCAATTGCCGTTTTCTTGTTCCTTCCATTTCTGAGAAGTCGGCCTACTGTTATCTGTAGCATTTAAACATACCCGCAAAATAAAGTTTTAAAGAATGAAAAGAGCCCAATCCAGTCCTCATGCTGCTGACGACGTACAGTGCATTTGCCAATTGCTCCGCTCTTGTTGACCCACTTTTTAATTTTTCCCGCCATCCATCCCGCCACACCATCTACATGTCACGCTTTTTGACTAACGGCCAAATTGACATATTATCATATACTATGGTAATTTCCCACGCAACATAGTTATATTTTCCCTCTGGATTAAGGAGTAAAAAGAGATGTTACATGGTTTTTTGCGCACTTGCAATTTCCCATTGAATTACAAACAACAACAACAAAAAAAACGCTGTCTGGCATTTTGTATGTTACATCCCCCGTTCGACGAAAAACGTTGTCGGCACGTCTTTGTGTTGCAGCGAATCGGTACTTCTTTATGTGTTGCAGCGAACATTTTACCCTCCTTTTTGGCTTCGGCCCAGATCTCTCGCTTTTTATCCAAATTCCGCTTTTCAACATTACGGCGTTTTCCCCGTTGCTCCCAGCTTGTTCGATTCTGTAGCCCAACAACAAGTTGTGAAGTTTACCCCTATAGCCAACATCTTACACGACTGATTAACTCCATTCTGGAATTTATGGTTGGATGGCCAGCTCTCTTTTGGTCGATAATTGATCTAATCTCCAATAAATCGTATTTACCCTAACTGGCCTGTGCTGTAAAAATGAAAGTTAAGTTATAACATATTTGAACATAAACCAATAGCATTTCTGAAATCTTGGTCCAACTGCAACCGAAGTTGCGACAATCTATTCTTTCCGAATACATCAATTCACTCTGAGTTTGACTGTGTTCACACGTGGTCTGTAATAAGCCAGGTAGATAATTGACCTGCTTGTTGTCATAACAGACAAAAGAGTGCGCTTGGCAGTTAACAAAGAAGTTGCATGTAAATGTTATCACACCCTCAGAATCCCCTTCTGGTAAAGCCACTGAACGGGAAAACGCTGTCACGTTCAGAAGTTCTGCTCCTTCATTCTTGAATGTTGACCGTGACGACTATGCAAGAGGTGTTCAAAATAATTTTACAGTCTCTTTTTGTCAACATTTTAATTTCTAGGGTTCACTTTCTTTGGCAACATAGCAATCGTAACAATGTGTTCCAATGTCTCTTGTTTACGGTAACTTACATTATACATGTATGTATCAAGATCACTAAATTTTACTTTCTGAGAAAAAGAGTTTATTTCTAAACTATTATGGAAAGTCCTGCACTGCAAGCAACGTGATGGGCTATTCACAGTACATTTCAAACCTGTGTGATGAATGTTTGCCCTAATTTTTATGTATCAGAAAACCTTTCTCTGCAAATTTTGGATAGAGTAATTTATCGCATTCTTCGTAAATGTCACTGCATTCTGAATTTTTACTGAATAATTGTATCAAAAGGCATCAATATGAATAAGGATGTATAACTTTAGACCAGTGCCTCTCTAAATCATCCACTGACAGCAAGCGTAGGGATCCATATTCTAAAATATTTGTCTTAATATAGGGTAGAAATTTTTGAATCATTGAAATTATTTCCGTAGTGGCTTAACTAGTCGTTTACATAACATCTCTGTTTCATTTCCTTTTTATGTTACTATTACATACTGTTATTTTTCGCATTTTGTTAACCCTCTTGGTTTTTAGAATTAAAAATATTTTAAACCAGTCAAGTATGCGAAATAATGAGTTAAATTAGTTATCTTTTGCTTCTGATATAATCATCAAGAACTGAAAAAGGGCTTTCTAATGATGTGGCTATTATGAAATTCAGTTGAAAAAACGGAGTGAGTTGCGAAAGGTTTTAATGACAATAAATTCCATAGCAAGTACACACACCGGAACAAAGGAATGAAAACAACTCTCACGCATGCGCGGCGCAACCTCAGAGACTGCGAGATCGCCGGGAGTTGGCATGATTCCAGGGCTAAAGTTAGGGGCTTTTATTTCGTAACCAGACCTTACGTGGTGTTTACGTATACATCCCAGTTACCATGGATCAACTCCTCACCTAGAGTGAATAGCATAACAAATATTGTTCTCGAGCACATGCGCATTAAGTGAACAGGATAATGAAAAACGTAGCTAAGATGGTAAAAGTAGGGCCAGCAACTTGGCAGGGCATTTATTTGCTGAAGTCCGGAGAGCTTAATTACAGCGGTAACGTTTATACCTTTAATGTAGATCTTGAGTTCCTTTCTAGAATGGCTGTCAAAGGCTTGATCAAGTTGTTCACTATTCTCCAGTACTCTGTACTCGCCATCATCACCTGAAAAAAGTGCGTGAGAGCTCTGAGATCCGTTCGGCATAAAAGATACTTATCTCAGAGAAATTTGGTTTTACGCCGGCTCGCGCTTTCCAAATAATGATTAGAAGTTCACCCAAGTGATTACGAACACCGCATCACTGACTATAAAAATCGCAAACATTTTTCAAGTCTGGTCGTCGGGCCACCCGAGTGGCCACATCTAGTGACCTACTGAATATGTGAAACGATTTCTGTCCCGACCAACAGGTACCTTCCTTACAGACGCTACAGTCCACTAAGCCATCACCGGACCGCATACGGTCAAATTCAAAATTCCAAACAGACTTAGTAGTGGGCGTATCTCGCCCTTAGAACTGTACATCGCGAGCATTTTTAAGTCTGGTCAACACGGGCGTGCGTTCAATAGACGCTAGGACCTACGCTAGGACCTAGCTAAAATCTAGTCAAGATCACGTGTTTTCATTTAAAATACACGACAACATCTCACGTAATCTCGCGAAGTCTTGCTTTTTAGCGAGGTCCTAGCGTTACTGAACGGGAGGCAGTAGATGTGTGGTCACATCACGTGACCTAAAGAACATAAGACTGCCTTATTGGATTTCTGTATAAACCGGTGGTCCCGATGACTCAGTGGAGTGAAGGAGCTTCTGCACGGTTAGCAGAAGGTCCCAGTTGGGGCAGAAATCTTTACAGGGTTATACTCTCTACTACGTTTATATTTGTTAGGTCATATGATGTGACCACAGGTGACGTGCAGGTCAGACTTAAAAATTTTGCGATTACATTTCCACGCTTGTTTAAGAATTTCACATTCATACTGTATAGATTAGAAATAATTTATCGAAATTATCTGTTATTATCAGTTTTGTGTACATGTAATTATATTCTCAAAGATTTTGAACTTTTGCTCAAGTTAGATTCAACTATTTTTCTAAAATAGTCGTGCCAAAAGTAACACCAAAGTTCATGAACTGTACCCCAGGGTGACCCTCGTCAATATGCCTTTGTACACTTCCCTAAAATTAATGATTTGAGAAATAATACCTAAGCTTACTGTTAATTTAAAGTTTTTGAGAATAACATAAATGNAAAGAAGTTATATGTTATCACACCCTCAGAAGCCCCTTCTTCTGGTAAAGTCACTGAACGGGAAAACGCTGTCATGTTCAGAAGTTCTGCTCCTTCATTCTTGAATGTTGACCGTGACCACTATGCAAGAGGTGTTCAAAAATAAATTTGTCTCTTTTTGTCAACGTTTTAATTTCCAGGGTACACTTTCTTTGGCAACATAACAATCGTAACAATGTGTTCCAATGTCTCTTGTTTACGGTAACATACATTATACATGTATGTATCAAGATCACTAAATTTTACTTTCTGAGAAAAAGAGTTTATATCTAAACTATTATGGAAAGTCCTGCACTGCAAGCAACGTGATGGGCTATTCACAGTACATTTCAAACCTGTGCGATGAATGTTTGCCCTAAGTTTTATGTATTAGAAAACCTTTCTCTTCAAATTTTGGATAGAGTAATTTATCGCTTTCTTCGTAAATGTCACTGCATTCTGAATTTTTTCTGAATAATTGTATCAAAAGGCATCAATATGAATAAGGATGTATGACTTTAGACCAGTGCCTCACTAAATCATCAACAGCAAACGTGGGGATCCATATTCTAAAATATTTGTCTTAATATAGAGTAGAAATTTTTTAATCATTGAAATTATTTCCGTAGTGGCTTAACTAGTCGTTTATATAACATCTCTGTTTCATTTCCTTTTTATATTACTATTACATACTGTTATTTTTCACATTTTGTTAACCCTCTTGGTTTTTAGAATTAAAAAATATTTTAAACCAGTCAAGTATGCGAAATAATGAGTTAAATTAGTTATTATCGTTTGCTTCTGATATAATCATCAAGATCTGACAAACGGCTTTCTAATGACATGGCTATTATGGAATTCAGTTGAAAAAACGGCGGGAGTTGCGAAAGGTTTTAATGACAATAAATTCCATAGCAAGTACACACACCGGAACAAAGGAATGAAAACAACTCTCACGCAAGCGCGGCGCAACCTCAAAGACTGCGAGATCGCCGGGAGTTGGCATTATTCCAGAGCTAAAGTTAGGGGCTTTTATTTCGTAACCCTACGTGGTGTTTACGTATACATCCCAGTTACCATGGATCAACTACTCACCTAGAGTGAATAGCATAACAAATATTGTTCTCGAGCACATGCGCATTTAGTGAACAGGATAAATAAGAAAAACGTAGCTAAGATGGTAACAGTAGGGCCAGCAACTTGGCAGGACATTTATTTGCTGAAGTCCGGAGAGCTTAATTACAGCGGTAACGTTTATACCTTTAATGTAGATCTTGAGTTCATTTCTAGAATGGGTGTCAAAGGCTTGATCAAGTTGTTCAGTATTCTCCAGTACTCTGTACTCGCCATCATCTCCTGAAAAAAGTGCACTGTGAGCTCTGAGATCCGTTCGGCATAAAAGATACTTATCTCAGAGAAATTTGGTTTTACGCCGGCTCGCGCTTTCCCAATAATGATTAGAAGTTCACCCAAGTGATTACGAACACCGCATCACTGACTATAAAAATCGCAAACATTTTTCAAGTCTGGTCGTCGGGCCACCAGTGGCCACATCAAGTGACCTACTGAAACGATTTCTACCCCGAACAACAGGTACCTTCCTTGCATACGCTCCCGTCCACTGAGCCATCACCGGACCACATATGGTCAAATTCAGAATTCCAATCGGACTTAGTAGGCATATCTCGCCCTTGGAATGTACATCCAACATTTTTAAGTCTGGTCAACACGGTAGATGTGGCCACATCACGTGACCTAAGGAATATATGACTGCCTGATTGGATTTCTGTATAAACCGGTGGTCCCGATAGCTCAGTGAACTGAAGGAACGTCTGCACGGTTAGCAGAAGGTCCCAGTTGGGGCAGAAATCTTTACAGGGTTATTCTCTCTACGTTTATATTCACTAGGTCATATGATGTGACCACGTGTGGCGTGCAGGTCAGGCTTAAGAACTTTGCGATTATAAATGTTTTTCCACGCTTATTTCATGTTTATATAGAGTAGAAATAATTTATCGAAATTACCTCAGTTATTATCAGTTTTGTGTAACTATATTCTCAAAGATTTTGAACTTTTGCTCAAGTTAGATTTAATTATTTTTGTAAAATAGTAAAGTAACACCAAATTTCGTGAACTGGACCGGCCAGGGTGGCCCTCGTCAATATGCCTTTGTACACTGTTCTCAAAAATAATAAATTTACAAATAAAATCTAAGCTTACTATGAACTTTCAAATCCTAACTTTCGTTAATTTAAAGTTTTTGAGAATAATATGGAAGACTTTTTATCCTGGTCAAAGAGTATTAATTTCATCCGGGCGAACAGAGTACATACACTTGTTGCGTACTGAATGAGCTCAAGAAATATCTGCCTAAGTTTATTTGCATTTACTACGATTTACTTCCCTACGGGCCTCCATAGCACAATAAAACGCCCCAGCTGTAAGTAAGACCCGTACGAACTGTTCAAAGCTATGTTCGCGCTTCTAACTCTAATCTATGTTCTTACCGTCTCACCGTGCCCCAGAGACGGTAATTAAGACAAAAAGAATCGTCTGTGTTGCCTGCCTCTTGGGGGCCAAGTTTCCAAAAGCCATTATAGTCTGTACAATTATTTGTAGCAATGTACAGTGAATAAGTGTACAGTCAAGTTGATATTACCTGCCCAGCGAAGACTGAATGCCTTCCCTCTCAAAATCGGGAAAGCCTCCACACACAATTTCTGCCGAAATGCCTCCATTTTGAGGTTAGAGACCAAGGTCAATTTTTCTCTGTCGACATCCAAAGTTCGACAAGCGACATCTTTGTCCGTTCCAGATTGCAGGAAAGCCTTGACTTGAATAGGTTGGGACATGTTGCGAATCGCTTCAAGTGACTCCAACCTCCAACATAAACTGATCAATTGACTGGTGAAATGACATGGAGATGATTGTTGACTTCTGGTGATTCAAATGTGGAAATCCAGCGGGATTTTCTAAATTTTTGTTACATACCCAATGAGTGTGTTTACAACGCCGCATGGGATTTTCCCAACCTACCAAAAATAGCGAATCTCCTTAAATCGAAACTGAAAACAAATCGCGCCGGAGTATGGCGTGCTGCTGTCAAGGAAAACTAAAGTTGTCTAGAGTTGAATCAACGTCAGTTCAGTATCGTCGAGAAAAGCCACTGCAATTTATTATTTATGTGCGAGATATTGAGTTTCCACAATAATGCACGTCTTTATCAGTCCCACCACGCATGGGTTTCATGTTGAGTAGGCGTTATTTAGCAAACGCAGGGGCAGGTAATACTTTAGACTGCGCAATGAGCTATACCTGGTATAGCTCATTGCATTGAACTAGTGTGTTTCATCCAGCACAACGCATGTTGGAAAACACCAAAACAATTGAAGATGCGGTTAGTACAGAATTAATTGACAATGACGATAAAAAGTGCAACTTGCATTTGCTCGATTATGAATCAATAGCAAATGCTTAAAATTATTCTTAAATTTGCCTAAAGTGAGTACTTTCCGTATTGTTTTCACCACGAGATATGTTTTTGCTTCAAATTTCAAAAGCTAGATGGAAAAATTATGATGAATTTAAAATATGTACGTTGTTCACTCTGCAGAGGATACGCCGATCTCAAAACATTTCATTTTGCATAAGATCACGGGAAAACAGACAGCAAGGCTGCACGCACTGTGCAACTATGTACAAAAATTAAATTTTCATATCTCGGTGGTCTTACAAATCGATACTTTGGAAATGCGAGTGTAGGTAAGTCTTTGTTACTCTCTCACAGTTTGACCAATATGTAGTACACGGTCAGAAAACAATCAATGCGGCGCGACAACGCGATTGGGGGAGGGGGGGGGATAAAATTCAGAGACAAGCTTGCGCCACAGTTATAAGTATCGTGCTAACTGCATACCAATTACTGTTCACAATTTCAAGATTCCCAAAGATGAGAGAGAAATAACCAACAATACATTTAGACATCAATTCCATAGAACAACGATTCATTATTTTCAATCAATACAAAAATAAACTCATACACATTCATAGTCACAAGAATTATTTGATGGTCATTAAACCTGCTATCAAGGTATTCTGGTCACAAAATCCTTTACCAAGGTTATGTAGGGCCTCGTGGAAAATTGTATAGTAAGCTAAATATGTACAAAACTAAAGATTTTGACCCAGTATAAATATATATTTCAAAAATTAGAAACCTATAAAAATTGATTTTTGATTTTATACCAATCTGCCACTACTTGGGTAAAATGACAAAGCGTTTTTTTAAAACTAAGAAAAAAGGGAGAAACTTAAGGTACATGTACAAGGCAAAGCAACGTAACCTCAATTACACATCAGATTTTGTTTGATATAGAAGATGAAATAACAAAAACTCGTTAACAACCCATGCTTTATGCAAAGCTTAGATGTCTTTTTAGAGATCGTTTGAAAAAATCCTAATTGAGTTTTAGAGAGTAGTATACATGTATAAAGTATAGTATCTGAAAGTTTCATATCGCATACGCTTCGAATTCTTCAGTTTCTTTCATTTTTCGGCAGATTTTTTTTAAATACTTCACCCAGACTGTTCACGTATCGGATCACATCCTACATGTATGTGTCTATGTTCTTGTGCGTTATGTTACAAGTTTTCTCTAGGAAAAGAAAGTTTTAAATGTCACAATTTATTACTTGAAAAGAGATAACAAAGATGAAAGCAACGGTAATTGTGCATTGAGCTTGCACATTTGCTGAATTTGGAACCTGAGTTACAGACGATATGATATTTAGCAACTGAAACTGAGACAAAAGTGTAATATGATGAACAGTTTTGTACCAGATGTTATGTTTAGGACCTGATTGCATGTTGAGAGTTATTTGTACCACTGAAATTTTATATTGGGGAAAATTTGATGATACAACTGGCTAACGATGTCGAGTCGACCTTTATCTATCTTTTGAACTTTCCATGTCGGGAGGGCACTGTTAAAATACATGTACTCCCGAGAGTGCAATACGGAAAACAATATCACGTGGCCGCATTGTACTCGACTTAATCATGGCGTATGTTATAAAAGATCACATGCTATGACAAAAGAAAAATAGATAGAGAATATGTGCAAAGACTTTATTTTAAACAAAACTGTAAATGTGGATGACAATCTACATGCACGAGTGATAAGAAAGGACGATGCGTACGCTGACAACATCGTTGAGAGCTGAACCCATGCTTACAGTTTTTAACATTCACCCCAAAGGTTTTGCACTAAAATTGCGTTTTGTAAGGCGTAAGAGTTATTGCAGTTCGTGGTATATGAGATTTTTCGGAAGAATGATAAAGGTTGCGTAAGTTCTAGTTGTAAAGCCTTACGTAACTACATGCATAAAAATGGAACGAACCGAGAACAGTGTGCTTTTCAAAACAAAAACCTCCCTTGAACATTTTGTTTCCTCAATTGTTTTGTTTTCAGTCCGACACTCTACTTGCACAGGTCGATAAATTTTACCTGCAATCCAGTTTCACCAACGAAATGTCAATTTCAGTTTGGTAATGAAAACTCCCCGGGTGTTTTTGTCCGCGACCGACTGACACTCAGTTCCCGGATATAGCTGACTTCTCTTTGCTTTCACGTGCGTTGTTATATCGTTTCTGTGTTCGGCAATAATTTGTTATAGAGGTAATCGCTTGTTTGTGGTTTAAAGTATGAAACAGCATATTTTTCACAGATTTAATAATAATTACTTGTTGACAGTGACGGCGTACAGAAAACGGGATTAAACGACATTAAAGAGCTTTTATCGTAAGTACTTAGCAGTGAGCGAAAAAGGTGCTGGTTTAAATACGGCGTATATGAACAGTGTAAAATTAAAAAATGCACAAACACCAAGAACTAATCCTTAACCTCTAGAAGCAAGAAAACCAAAATTCAGATGGTAACATACTTTAGAGCCCCATGGTAACATGCAGATCTAAATGCAAGCTAAATGTGCTGTCAATTTTAAGTACTTATTATCTCTTTCAGGCGCATCAAACGTCAGAATCATTTGTTGTAAGCCAACACTAGGGGCCGCTGAATGCGGTACGACTACTAGCTCCAGAGGCCGTATGTTCAGACGTATTATGGGGCTTCAGTACCAACCCCTAGCGATCATTTCGGTTTTGATAACTGGGCTTCGTTTCTTCTATAATCCTTTCTCATACATTTTCTCCTCGCAGAACAATTTTTAGTGGTATCACGACATCTCGACTTTAACAACATGAGAGTTTGGCCTTTCCAGGTGAGTCGTACCAGAGTCATGAAACGGTCTCCCTACCTATTCTTAATCCAAAAATACCTCTTTTGTCCTGTATCGAAACTTAATATTTACATGCACGCTCCCAGGGAGGCTCGGGGGGCTCGGGGGGCTCGAATTGGCGAAGTGGGCAATAAACGCAAACTCCAAAAAAGCAGAAAACGAGACAAAAGTCCGCTAAGAAGGCAGGAACTACCTAAGTTTGGCTCTGAACGTATCCGTGAATCTTTGTAAAAGATAGTCTCAAAATTCGAGTCCCGCCCCATTTTTAGGTTGGGTACGTGCATGATTTATAGGTATGAAACACTCTCTCAAGGAGATTAAACAATCAAATTAACAATCAACAGAATTTAAGAACAATTATAAGAATGCTACGCAGGGGAAACAATTCAATTAAAAGGATAAGAATCTTAGTTTTCAAAGGGAGAATATCAACTCGAGTCTCAGCTATACAGATAACAATGGTGGGTCGTGCCTCTATTGGTTCGAATTTTATGAAACTGAAATAAATTGTATATATACATGTATATAATATACTTCTATTCCTACGAGACTCGGTGAGCATTAGAAAAGTTAACCCAAACGTGACTGAACACAAGACAATCGTCAACGTTCAACAGGTGGCGGATGTTTTATAATCATCAACTCCATGTCTTCAGCTCAGCAAACCAGTATGTTAAACTCCGACTAAAACAGAAAGAAGATGACGTCAGTATACAGAGGATTACAAGTCGAGATTTGGTGACCTTGAAAAGGAAGCATTTACCCTCAAACGTTGAAGATGATGAAGTTTGTACTTGCGAATCACGTAAGCCGAGGGCGAAGGACAGGCAATTTTTCTTGTTTTCATAACAAAGACGTTTAGAACAATTTACTTTGTTAGAGACCCAATTGCGAAATTTTTATCATGAGTTGGTGCCTGCTTACAGATAATGGAGTTAGACAAGTCTCTCACACACGGCTTGATACAGGACACGTCAACTATCGCCACCTAGCGTATTCCAAAGTAGTTGTTTTAGATTTTGCAATCGTAATTGTCTCCAAGGTAGGTCACATTTACCTCATCATAGTACAGTTATTTCAGTAAGATGACATCATGTCCCGTTTGCTACTTCGAATTTGAAAACTACATTACAAAGAGGATACGCACCTCTCCATCAACAGGAGGAAAAGGGAAACAATTGAACTGGTGTTCCCTGTGATTGCCACGCGTTCGGCACGGTTGACACAGATTGTAGTCGATACACTGTTGGCACTCAAACCGGGTTCCACAGATGGCTTCCTCACAAGATCCGCACGTGAATCCATGGTGACAAATCTGCTGTTCTTTGGGAACTTGAAATGAAAGCGGCAAAAATTCCTGCATTACGAGTCTGCATTCATTCTCACTAACGTACATGTACCTAATTTGACAGTACATGTACGACGCAAAGGGACACAATTACGAGAGCTTTTTTGTTATTTCGAGTAACCAGTTATTGAATTAATATCAGAATAATTTCACGTAACATTGATCTTTTGTGTCCTTATTCTGTTGGGTATTTCGAGTTGTTCAGAGTGTACGCGGGACTTTTCAGTTTCTGTAAGTTCTAAAGGTTATGAATGATCTTATGGGCAAGTCTACGTTTTTAGTCTTGATCTGCAAACTACACAATGACACAAGAACCGGGGTTGAAGACAATACCTGTATAGGCCCAATATCTAATCTTGATCTCACCGGGCTCACTTTAAAAAGTCCTGACAGGTACAGTCAATAGGTAAAAAGCAAAATACTGTAAACCAAGGATCAAGGAGAGCGCAGTTGTGATGTACGTTGCGAACAAGGCCCAATTACGACTAAGTAACCTAGTGACTGTTTGAAATTTTTTCACGTGAACGTGGAAAATTAAAATCATGACATACTGTATGACCGGGGTCTAATCTCTGTATTCTGCACCCAACTCGAACTGTCGAACTTCTGTACTGTGCGAGCTTAATATATATGCCTATGATTCTCTGGTAGTGTACATGTACATTATGGTTTACCCACACACTGTTCTGGCCAAAGTTCGCACTTGATGATCTCCAGATTCTATGGTCTGCAGGCGGTGCACCACAAGGGGTTGGGTGGGTTATAGTTCCCCACTTTTTTCAGTGCTGCTCCGCCGATGCATTGGAGTCATAAGCATCCACGCAATCATAGCGTGTTGGAGCACAAAATAAGAAACAGCTTTCTTGAGTTTGCAAAGACATAGAACAAAACATAACATAAAATAATTTCGAGTTTGTACGTGGGAGTATGGGATTCCGTAACGTGAAAAGTTACACAACGATGGGATGTCTATATGGCCATTTAGCTGTTTAAGCTACATTGTATGCAGTGTGCGCCTAAGAGTCAGTGATTCGGTTGTTCAGATGTTACTATCGATGTCCACAACGAGCGACCTCTGGCGTCCCACCAAGTTTTAGCATACTGAAAAAAATGACTCACAATTAATATGTTTGCATATATTAGGGATCCGTTCCATGAAGACTTTAAAGACAGAAATTTTGAATACGTTCCCATTTTACAATTACCAGATAATGAAGATTTCACTATGTACATGTAACTGTTAGCTTATCACAGAAATAATTTAAGAAAATAATCTGAACAACTAGCAACTTACATGTATAAGGGTATAATTTCAAAGAAGTTCTATGCTTGCTGACGTCATAAAATTATCTTTTCGGAAATAGTTGTCATGATGTGGAGCGCATGACCGTCGAAATTTCTGATTGAAAGCTGCTGCAATTCACTCTATTTAGTTGCCTAAACACTAAAATCGAGCTAGACCTTGTACACTTATGTATGTATTCGGCAACATTATATCCCTCACCTTCTGTTTCCGTTATCAACAAAAGCATTGACACCAACTGCAGCTCAAGAAAACGCTTATTGGGGTTGGCAGTGCACGCAATGCCTGTGAGCTGGTAACAAATTGCAAACCAGTCACGATTAAAGGGGTATTATGAGACGACTAGATTTTATGAGAGTAAAATACTTTATTCGAGATTTCGTTTTTAGAAAGCTAAACAAAGCGCATTGTGGCTTTAAGTTCAGTCACCTTTCATGCAACAAACTCCTCTGAGCAACATGTTCGGTTATTGTTACTAGTAAAGACACACAACAAAATCATGGTCCCCTATGGTAATATAAGGTTTTTGATTGCTTCGTGTTGAGGTGGCCCCCCGCTGAAGCATTTAACTAGGTTGTAATCATGACAATCTTGAGCACTTTTTAAACATGCAAATTAAGACCGTCTTTATGCAAATGTCGCTCTGTTTTTGCCTATAACTTCCCTACCAAGCGCCATACCTGTAGGCATATTACTTCCATTGATGTTTTTAAGTTTATTTCCAAGATCAGTGAATTCAATAGAGCTAGTTTGCAGTTGAATAAAACGTGAATTTACATTATTTATGCAAATTAAGGTCGCCATCATTTAAGAATCTACTTGTGGATGTTGTTATGCATATGCATTAGTATCGTTCCAGTTCGCGTTATTCCTGGTGGCCACTTCAGTCCACCATACATTCTTTGTGTTCGTGATAGCCCTCCGTGCCCACCGTAGTTTCAGGGTGTTTTCGTTTTGTAGGCAATCACCGTGCTAGAGAGGCTGTCTAGTACCGCGATGTTTGGAATGTTTTCACGGGAGATAGCATAACCATCTTAGTATCTCAACTTGTTTCATCACTCTTCCTTTCTGTGGAAATTGTTTTAAATAACTTTGCATAATTTTTTCCAACAATGGCGGCCACCATTATCCAAAATTCTGTTTCAATTCGTGACTGCCTTTTGGGTTGCATAATTTAGTTCATCTAAATATTTGCACCCATGTTATGAATTTAATGAAATCCGTTTGTAGATAATTACATCATAAATTTGCGTAACATGATTTATGCAACTACGGGTTGACATAATTCATCTCGAATGCACCCCCTATCAGATACAGTTAATGCAGATACAAATTGTGCATCCAGCAAATCAAACAAGTGCAATTAATTAAAAGGTTTCTACGATTCATACAATTCATTCTAATTTTTCCACTTGATAACATTCCGCTAATTACTTAGTATCAATTGTCATCATGGGGTGACAACACTGTTGGTGTACGCGTCTCTAACTACGATCCCCCTAAACTCTAGGCCAGGGCCACAACACATCAAATCCTCACATTCACATCCCGTAACTTTCTGGTTAACAGATTTTTAAGTCACACCTTTATATTCTAGCTGTGAATTAGGGGCCACGGAAGAGTAGTTGGAAATGAACCTTAGTCCTCATGTACAGTGTATAGAGCATTTTTGATGCGTTTGTGGGGTTCAGGGGTGCAAATCAGTCAGCTGATACAAACAATGCGACTCCTGGATGCATGGAATAACATGATTTGTGAACTGTGTTTAATTCTACATGTATGCACTGAAAGAGGACATCTCTCAAATATTTAAGAGCTTGTTGAAATGATAACGATATCTTGATTTTTTGATAGCATTTATAGTAATCATTTTCAATTTTTGCCGGTAGTGGTGCAGGCTACATGTACATCTTTCATTGTGCCAATACATTTCGTTTATTTTATCGATTTTTCTGTGAAAGTCAAAACTTAGCACTACTAGATTTGAAACTACCTTATTCCAAAAACCATTTCATTCTGATCAGTGTCGGATTTAGAGGAGGGGGGGGGGCAAGCGGGACATGGCCCCTCCTAAAATTCTTCCACATTCCATTTGGCACTTCGGGGGTGCGA
>NMRA01000792.1:112433-140591 GCA_002633005.1 Phoronis australis
GTGAGGTCTTCACTTTGCCGACGACGCCAAACATCAACTTGAAGTCTTGTTCTGCAGTCTTGGGAAACGATTCTTTGGCGAAATAAAAGCTGCCTGATCCACACGTTTTTATGGTGTTTTTCTGATAACTAAGTCAGATTCTTCAATTTCGTTATAAGTCTGAGAAAACTGTACTTCAAATCAAAATGCAATGTTGCAGAAGCTTCTACGCTGAAAATTTTTGGGGGGGCACGGGCCCCCCCGGCCCCCCCGCTTCCTACGGCCCTGACAAAGGGTTACATTTATGCAAATTTTCGATGTATCTACCTCCAAAGTTAAATTCAGTGGCCATAGAAACGTGGGTGAAGACATCGAAATGGTCTACCTGTTTTTTTATTGTGATATTTAAAATGAAGGTGGCCTCTTCAGTGATTGCACTGCTTTCCAAGAGGGCCCTCAAGTAGTATTTGGTAAGGAAGTTATAAGCAAAAACAGAACTTTGCATAATGGTAGCCATAATTTACATATCTAAAAATATGCTAAAAGTTGTCATGTTTACAACCCAGCTAAAATGCTTCAGCGGGGCACCTAGACATGAAACAACTAAAAACCTCCTGCTACTAAAAACTGCTAGGTACCCATTTCTGGCTAATGGACTAAAATACCATCTACCAGCACATTCCAATTTAATTATAGTTTCAGTAACACTACACAACAAACTTTTTACAAACAAGGATCTCTTTCCTGTTGTCATTAGTTTACCAACTTATCTCGATTGTCACCTTTTCATCCCGTTCGATACGGAAAAGTTAAGTACGCGTCATCAACCTTCAAAGGGAGCAAGGTTGAAGTTTCCTTATAAACTCTGCTAAACCTACAGTCGTGACGCAAGAACCTCGCGAAAAGTTAGCGTGATCTGGTGGGTTACTTGCAATACATGCCAATAGCTGCGAAGTCTTGATGTTGCGTCTTCGCGGGATGTTTTACGTCTACACAACGCAGCTAAGATGACGAAAGCTTTTTTTGATGTGTGAAACCCCTAAAACAAGGTTTAAAGTAGTACTCACCTTACGTTCAAGGGCGATGCAGCAGAACTCGTGATGCGCGTGATGACCTTGATTCTTACACCGTTCACAAAGGTCAAAATTGGGACAGTCGATGCATTTGTAACGGGCGCCGCGGACCGGACGGGAGCCGCACACGTCGCATTTCACGCCAGGATGACAAATTGTGCTCACAGAAGGCACTGAAAACGAAAATAAGAGTCAGTTCTGACCTGTGTCACCGTGGGCGTAAGATTACGTATCACTGAGTATCTAACCTCCGTGGAGCCTGTGGAGCTCTCCCAAGCACGGACGTCAACACACGTGAATACATGTATTATCGTTTCTTGGATTGGGCATTGTCGCTCATTTCCGAGGTAGAGCTTATAAAATGGAGAGCAGTGGAAAAGAGAGTCGTTAAAAGGATTATACAAACTCTGTTTTGCTGGTTTTAAGCAATTCTCATTCTCATAGTGTCCTCCTAATTCAGCGCATCATTAACACGTGACTGTTAAAACAATACCAGCATTCAACTACGGCGCTAGGTTATACTCACTGTGGCATAGAACGGACATATGGTTCTCAGTGTTTGGTCTTTCCTCACTGTTGTCGTGTTACTCATCCAAAGTGTTAGCCATGCTTACAGGTTTAACATACTTTGTTCCGCTTTTTCAAATGTTGACGAAAGTTACAGATATTTTTTATTTTAATTTTAGAGAGCGTGGTAGGAAAAGACATCAGCAACTGTCAATATTAGGCCAATAAAACGGATTTATCTGTATCCTTTTTAAGTTTCACAGCTGTAGACTTAAAACAAGTGTAAAGTTATAACCTTTATACGTGAACCAATCTTATACGTCTACGCCAATTTAAAAACTGAACTACATTAAAAAACATTATCGAAATCCCACGCAAAACCATCATTGTTTTATAGTCCAGGTGCTGGGGAGTAACCCCTTCTTTAGCTCTTAAATAGCGCCATAGGGCAAGTTAGGGTCTGTACACTTGATGACACGTAAGTTGCTGCCCACAACAGAGAATAGATTTTTTGACAGTACAGAGAGTTTTTACAATGATTTCCCTAACAAATTCAAACAATAACGGTGTACCTGGAGCGGGAACATGTTGGGAGCAGGTTTCCGGTATGTGGTTTATATTAAAATGTCATGTCAATGAGGGAATGTGGTAGTCATTTTTATCAGAATAAGCTTTTTCGAAGCTAAGTGAGATGGTTGAGATCGAGTGAATCATTATTTCTCAATAACTAATGCCAAGACCATCTTGTGGAAAAGGTAAGAATTCGTGTATAAAAATGAAACAACCGAAATTTGAAAGCGAATTTTCCCAGCTTAGTGGCCCCCCAGAAGTCCTGCCTCCAGTTCAGTAACGCTTGAACCTCGCTAAAAAAGCAAGACTTCATGACATTACGTGAGATGTTGTTGTGTATTTTAAATAAGGACACGTGACTTTGAAAAGATTTTGGCTAGGTCCTTGTGTAGGTCCTAGCGTTACTGAACGCACGCCTGGTCTTGGACTAAAAGGTAAGCTAATTTCGTCTTTGCCGTTCACGATTCGCAGTGGAAACACATAGTTTTTGAAACTGAAACGAAACAAAACAAAACATTTATGTAACCAATCTCTAGTAAATCTCACCAATAGGTTACCATAAAACAATCACAAAAAAGTCGCGGCACAACCGGGTTGTTCGTTAGGCCCTATTTGGAAAACTTAGGTACATGTACGTTACACTTGCACCAACAGGGGTCATGGTTAGTGCCCGAGAAATCCTAATCGGCTCTGGTGAAAGCTAACAAACATTCCAATGATCAAAGATGGTCTTGTGTCTCGATTCATCTTTAGAGCTCTGCAAGGTGTTTACTAGGCGTTTCATTTGTGTGTCACGTGGGAAAGCTCAGCGATTTAAAAAATACTAGTCTGTCACGTGCCGATTTGACCAGAAGTTAATGAAATTCCGCTACGTACAGCTTGTATATAACTGCCTTCCTATTCTGAAAGTTAAAGATCCGCGACTTAATTCTTTGTTTCTTGGTAACGACCTCGCTCATCAAACACTCATTGCAGGTCTAACGGCATTGTCTACAGAGGGCACTGAAGGTTAATAATTAGTCCACCACAGTACTTTTGGCAATTCATTTGGAAGAAACTTACCTTACGTGGATAGAAGAAGCAAGCGAATGCGTGTTCTCTGTGGATATTCTGAAGCCTACAGTGTTCGCACAAATCATAGTCCGGGCATTGAAGGCACACGTAGCGTCTACCGTGAATAGGGCCGTGACAGTTGTTACATAAAACGTTGTCATGCAATACTCCTGAAGCCTCTGCGCCAATTTCAGTCGCTATGGAATAAAATACTGTATTATACCAAAAAGGCATAGTTGGCCGTGCACAAGTTTATTCTTTTCCGCATGTCATATCTCTTCTTGCGGACACGTATTGCCTCCTTGCGTCTCTCAGCTGAATAAATTTCTTTGTTTGCGGAGGAACCAACCCAGCCTCTGCACGTTATGCCAGTTGCCGTTCATGGACAAACTCGTCAATTGACCTACCGGACTATGATTTTCGTGTTAACCTCTCACCGTTTCTGTTACATTTTTAAAAGGAATTATTTGAATGTCGTAAAATCAAATACAAATCGTTTTTCTCTCCTACGTAGAGTGAATTTTATCCTGTTCAGTGTTCTCCTCACAGGATTCAAACATGACGCTGCGCCATGCTTGAAATATTTTGCGCCATGTTTGGAAATCTTATTAAGCCATGTTTGAAATCTAGAACCTAGTTTGAAAAGCCTGAGTTTTTCAGCTTTTAAGCCAAATGATTGGAACTGTGTTCCAAAGTGGTACATTTCTTATTATTTAGATTTAGATGTGTTAGTGTCATGCATAGCAAGTAAATACAAGGTGTAACTTAAGTAAATTCGCGAATTAGCCTACAGTAAGGAAGACTACGCGACAACATGACACCGCGATTTGTACCTTGTTTGAATTTCTGTCCCTGCAGTTAATAAATTTCATTGTAAAAATAATTGGCACTTTATCTATACTTGTCGTGTTCGTGAGGTCACACATACATGTACAACCACTGAGCTCACTAAATGTGCGTGCCTTGTTGAGCGCAATTAAGTTCAAAAGCATTTTAACAGCAGCCATAAAATCTTTGTCAGACTAAATTTTTTTTTTTGGTTTCGCTTTTATAGCATAAAGGTAATATTTTTGAAATGATTCTATTAAAAAGAATAATCGAAAAAAGTGGGAATGTGCGTTCAAGTAGAGACAGTTCACAATTGATTTGTGTGCAGAGATATCGGGTTATGCGAAGTGGCTTTAGAGAAAGCGGAACGTCAAGGAAGAGAGTACATGTAGAATAGGCTTTGGTGAGCAGACCGAAAATAATGAGTTGGAACCGGTTTGTGGTCCGTCCGAGAGCAAAGAAATGTCCTCAATACGCGAAAAATGGTCCGGACATAGGGTACAGAGTGTAAATACTGTCTGGATGAATCGTTGTGACATTGGTTTTAGTAGGCCTACTTATTTCTGGCTGCAATGCTCACGCGTGAAAAGCTAAGGAACACGGCTTTACTCGGAACGGTTCCATTTTATAGGATCGACTGAAAAGGTTCGTAGTAAAATTGACCAAAAACTAAAGTTTTCAGAAAGGTACATTCCAAAAATCAAACTCATCTGCTTGCATTTACTCTTACAATGTCAGTGAACACACATCGGCTGGTTGGTAATGAAATTGATTAAAACCCATGCGAAAAATACGTTTGACTCCCTCCCCCTCCTTGAACTAAGAACGGGACTCACAGCAGTTTTAACGTTTATACCTTTAATGTACATTTTGAGCGCATCGTCAGAATAACTGTCAAAGGCTTGATCAAGATCTTCGTCGCTCTCCATTTCTCTGTAACCGCCGGCATCATCTGAAATATCCTTATGAAGTTAAAAATGACGTCACAAAGTATCACTTTGGCATCGAAGAACAGGAAAGGGTCAGTCGAATTTCTTACTTCCCACTTTGCAACAGCTAAATATGATTGTTCGGGCGATGACTCAGCACCTGAAATCCGCGGGGTCGTCATGCTCTATGAAAATGACGCACTAAGACCAGAGAGCTCTAAGACCTGGTGAGTAACAGACGCATTATTTCTTGAGACAAAATTTTAAAATTCAGGTCACACCATGACCTGAAATTTTATGACATGGTCTGAAGAAATAATGCACTTTCAGGTCTTTCGAAGACAGGAACAATTTGAGACAAACTACATAACTAAAGCAAGCACGGGTTTCATGTAACTTAAAATATCATATAAAAAACTGAATTAATAACGAGTAGCCGGGAAGGTTTTTACAAAAATCTAGGAACCAGTTCCACGTGAAAAGTAACCACTTCGTGGTTGAAAATTGCCACTTTCTCATGACAATGCCTTTAATATCCCTGAAAAACTGCGAATCAAGTTTGCCCAGGTTTTCTAGAAACCGCGTAAAAAGTGATAAACTGTCCGTTTTCAATGATACTTGCTATGAAGAACCGGGTCCCTACAAAAATGCCCGATGCCCTCCATAAAACCTGAAAACACTAAAGCTGGAATCTATACATGTAGATCCACTCCACAAAGTTGAAAGCCAACCTACGCTTCTAACTCGAGCGTAATGTTTATTCTTCTTCGTCGTGCCCCAGGGCCGGTAACCACGTACGACAGAATGACTCGACTCTGTTGTCTGGTTAGCCTACTCACTGACAAGTCTGTTTCCAAAACCTTTGTCACATATTTCGTACACCTTAGCAATGTACGTACACCCACGTTGATCTTACCTGCCCAGCAAAGACTGAATGACTTCCCTCTCAAACTCGGGAAAGCCTCCACACACAGTTTCTGCCGAAATGCCTCCATTTTGAGGTTTGAGACCAAGGTTAAGTTTTCTCTGTCGACCTCCAAAGTATGGCAAGCGACATCTTCGCCCGTTTCAGATTGCAAGAAAGCTTTGACTAGGATAGGTTGGGACATGTTGCGAATCGCTTCAAGTGACTCCAGCCTCCGACATAAACTGATCAACTGACTGGTGAAATGTCATGGATATGATTGTCGACTTCTGATGATTCAAATTGTGAAAATCCAGCGGAATATTCTTAAATTCCCACCACACGTGAGTGTGTTTACAACGCCGCATGGGATTTTCCCAACTTACCAAATATAGCGAGTCGTCTGAAATCGAAACTGAAAACAAATCGCGCCGGAGAATGTCGTGCTGCTGTCAATGAAAACTAAAGTTGTCTAAAGTTTTATACCTAATTTCAAATTAAAGTCCGGAAAACCCACTGCTGCAGTTTACTGTTAATGTGCGAGATATTGAATTTATACAATAATGCATGTCTTTATCAGTTCAGTACCACCACGCATGGGTTTCACCAGAGAGCAGGCGTTTTTATATCTACTCATAAACGAGGGGGCACGTAGACACAACACTCAAGATTGAGATAACGAGTTGTACAAGAACACTTCCTGATCTTGTGCTGTTCTTTAGCCTCAGCCGAATACTTCAGTTACTTACTTGGGGGAGGCCATATGTCCCCAACAAAAGTGTCTGAATGCTGCACGTGGCTAGTAACTGTTCCAAACTGGAAACTTGGTTTATCAACACCAAAACAATTCAGATTGGCCAGACCCGTGTGTCACGTAATATACATGTAATTGAGTACAGAAATTACCGAAACAATTAAAGCAGCGCGATAACGCGATTTGAGGGGGGGGGGGCTGAAATGGAAACAACTGTCCATTCAGAGACAAGGTGGTGCCAAAGTTAATAAATAGCATGCTAACTGCATACCAGTAACCAACTATGCACTTACACATATATACGGTAAAACAACAATTTATTATTTTCTATCAATACAAAAATAAGCTAAGACACATTCATAGTCACAATAATTATTTGATGGCCATTAAACCTGCTATCAAGGTATTCTGGTCACAAAATCCTTTACCAAGGTTATGTAGGGCCTCGTGGAAAACTCAATAGTAAGCTAAAAACGTACAAAACTAAAGATTTTGACCCAGTAAAAATATATATTTCCATAAGTAGAAAACCGGTTAAATTTGATTTTTGACTTTATACCAATCTACCATTAGTTGGGTAACATTTTAGTAAAATTAAGAAGTTTAAGAAACATTCAAAGCAAAAAACGGTATGTCAATAACACAGCAGACATTGTTTGATATAAAAGATGAAATATCAAAAAAACAGTGTAAGTTTTAGTTCCAAGCAAACTTTGATCACATGAAAAAACAAGTCCTAAAGAGTTTTAGAGAGCAGTACATAACGTATGTGAAAGCTTCATACAAATTCTACCAGCCATTTAAGAAATACACATACATGTAATGTTCTGAACTTTGACACACCGACCTACATAACCTTAAATTGACCTATTCTTGACCTAGATTAGAGCTGATACATGAGCGTGGTTAGAACTGACAGGTCATCATTGCATGACACTATCAATAACAGGGTTGTCATGACTTTTCATTTTCAGCATCAAGTATGGGTTCAAACACTAACAACTTCTTCTCTCTCATGGGAGTAAAGAAGGAGTTGAGATAAGATTTGTATCACTATGTGGTCTAAACAAACAGCTAGTTAGAGGAGTCATGTTGCAGCTAATACATGTAAATATGAAACCTTTGATAATTGAGCATTTGAGACATTATTAAATTGTTGTTAAACAACTGCACCGATTTCCTTCAATAAATATCAACCCAGTTAATTACACAACCATTGTCCGCGTGTAATTTTTGTACTTGAAATTGAACTTGAAATTATTTTTGTCATTTTCTGTTCCACCAATGTTCATCGAACTCAAGACCAGCCTCGTTCCCAAATCTAAAGCTGGCGCTGATCAGTTTAGCCAATCAGCACAATCTTTAGATAAGTATATTATATAATATTATTGTTCAGTACATAATAGCTTACATGAATAACTGTTTAATCCTAGTTTGAACCTGATGAACCCATCATCAAAGTACAAGGTTCTGGGTCTGAACTCGAAATTTTCGGTTTTTACTCGAAATTCCAAATTTTCACTCAAGATGGTAGCTCGAATCTAGGGGTCATCAAGTGCGAATTTGCACTACAAAATAGTGCACAGCAACCATAGTGTATTCTAGCACAGAATAAAAAACACTAGTTAATAGTTGAGTTTGCACAAAAGTAGAATAGAAAATGACAAACATTTTTAAGTCTGGTCTACACGCCACCTATTGGAAACATCACTTGACCTAATGAACATAAATGCGAAAAGATTTCTGCTCCCAACCGGGACTCTAATCCAGGACCTTCTGTTAACCATGCAGACGCTTTAGCCACTGGACCATCGGGACAACCGGTCAAAAACAGAAATCCAATTAGACTTAGCAGTGGGCATCCTGTTCATGAAATTGTGATATTACCTAAATCTCAAAAAATGTTCATGATTTATATTTCCACACTGGATTAAAATTACAAATACGGAATAGAAAATGTTGAAAACAACCTTGAGTGCGATTTCGAGTACAAAAATTAGACCCTGGACCAAGGCATCAAAATCAAGACCTACTTCACAACTAAATTACGCCATATCTACACGCCAATGAACAAAACTTCAATGAGCCTGTAACCTATTTTTAAACCCCATGGCAAAACAAACTACAAAGCAAATTACACAATCAAGTTTTCCGTTGTCAAGTAACTTACATTTTCAGACAACTCACTCGCAGATCAAGAAGTTCAAAGGATGTGCAGGTAACATTGATTTTTGTCTAATGTATAATGTAGTTCTGGGCACTTCAAGTTGTAAAACAAACAGCTACCAAAGTCCTACTTGTCCAAAAGTGGACATATGCCACAAACTTTGCCAAAAAAGCCACCCTATTTCGAGGTACACAGCCGCACGGAGCGAGCATAGCACATTAGTTGTGTACTACATAATAACAATAACATGGCGGGGGTAACACATTGTTGGACATTTCAGGACAAGATTCTCCCAACTCTGTTATTCGCGCGGTTCTCCACAATCACAGCATCAGAGAGCCACAAATTATTGTCTGGCTGTACTATACTAATCTGGATAAGACAGTTGGTTTCTGTCAAGAGCAAGTTGGTAATTCTTCATTTCTTTACCACACAATATGACCGACAACTGAAATTCCAGTTTGTCAAATTTTGACACAAAAATAAATGAAGTCTTTTAGTAGCACAATTTATGTAGACGTCACAAAACAACATTTGATGAAGTTTCCACGATCTGTACGAGGATAATCAGCCTTTGAAAAATGGAAAATACCAGTTTTGGCAATTATTTTTGTGTAAATTGCTATTTCCCAAGACGGTAAGTGTAGGTGATTGACACATGGACTTACTGGATGATGCAAAGGCATAAACACACATACATACGCACATCCTTGCACACGCAAACACACACTTCACATCCAAGAAGACTTGGTCACCATGCTATGAGGTAGTGATTGTATGGAAGATCATCTTTCGCCTTGGCTCATTTTCAAAAGATGGCGCTGGTACATAGGGGTCAAAAGGTCAGCATTCTTCAGACACTGGTTCAGTGAGTACTCATGGTGAAGCAAACTACCATCTGAAACAAAAACAATCACTTGAGAAACTATTAGCCTCAGGCTATAAAATGATTTGGTACTGTGATGTAATAAAATGACTTACATGTGAATTTGGCCCAGTTCTTTTCAGTCAATACCAAAAATCACTGAGTCTCCCAAAATACTAAACCCAACCTGATTTATAGTGCTAATGAGTCAGAGGTTACTGCGCTTGATGTTGAAAATCATGCAGTTTCAGATTAGTCAAGGTAGAATAGGTTATTAATTAACAGATTCTGAAGCATTTACAGCACATGACAAAAGTAATCGGGCAAAATTATACAGATTCCCTGTCATGATAGCTAATTCTATTAACAATAACAATCTTGATTATTGGGTTGACCATATTCTAATTACAGAAAAACTTAGCCACTAGCTGTACAGTTCATTCCCATTCATTCTTAGGCACAAGCACAGGGGTCCACAGCTTCTGATAGTCCCCAATACACTACATATAATACTACAAGGTATGACACTCCCGACTAGAAATTCCATGGGCGCTTCATTTCAGCCCTCCATAGCTAACATAAAACTCAATAAATTTACACAAAACAAGGTTTCAACTTTTATTTTGGACCGCTCGAGGTCAATGATGGTACGGAAATTACCGATGAATTATGGATGGACAGCGTTATCGACATCGTGACTTTACGCGACAAACCGGCAATTTCCGTACCGTCCTTGACCTGAAGCGGTCCAAGATAAAAGTGTGTGTGGGCTTTTTGTGAACATTTTTGTTCTTTGACTGCGAATTTCTTAAGAAGTCGCCGGAACAGGACACCGTGAATGGTATTGGAAGAAAGAACAATTGCCAATGGTTTGTTGAAACCTTGTTTTGTGCAAATTTATTGAGTTTTATGTTAGCTATGGAGGGCTGAGATGAAGCAGTCATGGAATTTCTAGTCAGGAGTGTCATAACTTGTAGTATTATATGTAGTGTATTGGGGACTATCAGAAGCTGAGGACCCCTGTGGTCACAAGGGGAACTATTCTGATGATGGCTTCTGCCTGCCTAGTCGTCATGACAGGGAATTCCAGGTATATATGTCCAAGCTGAACACTTTTGGCTTGCACTGTACTTTACTGCTTTATCATCCTCACCTGACTTCTCCACCCACTTGTCCTGCGCTATATAGGTCAATGCTGGCACACAATGTTGGGCCACCCCGTAGTTACTAGGGTCATGACAGTTTACCATCCACACTGGCAGCATCACGTGTTCAAAGTGCTGAAACAAAACGCCAGTCACTTCCGTAAGCAAGGAGAAAAAAACATCAAGATCTGATAGAAGGAGAGCGGTTTGTGAATAATGAGCAGGAAGGTGACAAGCAGTCCAATATAACCTAGAATACAGGCACTGTAAAGCCTGTAAATAAGGTCTAATTGACTAACTTAACAGCATTTTTGGGAGCATTTAAAATAAGTGCATAAGATCAAATAGGCCATAAGGTTTCTTCAGACAAGAGCAAAAAAGGCTTGCTGGTCTATGTACATGTATTTATTCAACAGATTTTGAGGTTCATTTTCAACTTTAACTTTTTCTCTGACAGTTGCTTCGTCATACTTATGCTAAAAAGCATAATGAAATGGATCACTACTTTCAATTTTGGTACACACTAGTGAAAAGCTTTGTTTTTTGTCATATTGTTGACACATCACCAAACTAATCAGTGATGTCACCAGATATGACAACTGCGCCACAATGCATTTGAAAAACGTCAAGATACATGTCCCTATATCAACAGGCAAGCTCATAGACAAATTGAACCACAGGGTACTCATAAAAGCCAACCAACAGCCAGCCTGATCCCTACATCAGTATATTCTAACACGGTTTGAGCCCCTACACCAGGATACCCTACACAACAGTCCAACAGAATGCATGCATTATGAGCCTCTACTCCAAGATACACCACACAGCCCCTACCACACAACTGTCCAGCATACAATAGATCTGCTTTGAGCCCCTACCTCAGGATATCCCACACAACTGTCCAACTTCTCCAACTCTGCTGGTGTGATGGTATACAAGCAGCCCTCCACAGATGCGTAAGGGTTGAACTCAATATTAGGGAACCCTCCAGCATCCATATCTACACCTGGAAACAGAAAGAAACGACCTTGATTGGTACACCTTTTCATTCCAAACTAGACAAATTTGTTCATTCTTCTCCAGAGTAATACAACCTACGACCAAAGAATCAGACCACGCCCCAAATAATCCAACAAGCGTCGTTTCCTAGCAGCCTTCAACAGCTCCCTCGCAGATTTATTTTTGAAAATATCATTTGGATTACATATAATTCTAATATAATTTTAATGTTATTCAATCTGGCTAAATGGAAGTTTTCATTATTTTTACAAAATGCAGGTTTTTTAGGGCAGTTTGCATTACCCTGTGCACAAATCACAATATTTCATGATATCACATTTTAAAAACAATTCAAATGAGAATCCCATGATGGGAAATGAACAAAATTGATTTATCAGTTTACAGTGGACTACAGCAAACTGCAATAGGATTGTCTGCTGAAAAGAATGACACTATTTGCAGAGAACCTAATGAAAATGAAAAAGTACCACAGAAACAAGAAAATGAGAGACATGGCTCAGTGCCTTTTCGAACTATAATGTATCGTCCAACGACCTGCAGTGTATGTCAGACTTTAGTGTAAAACCATTAGAGAATTTTTATTTAAAATTAGTGAAATTTTTTTCAGCTTCTGTTATTTTGATGAAACTAGGTTAACTTTGACAAAAACATCAACTTTTTCCAAAACTACTTGCGAGATAATACTCTGAAACTTTCTAGTATACCTTTTTTGTTGAAGACCAGTTGAAATCCGAATAGCAGTCCCCATAAGCGACTCTCAACAGACCGCTTTATATAAGTGCCAATCCTGGAACATCAGCAGAAAAGAAAAGATTTAGACATGAGAGTACAAAAGAATTTTTTTATTGTTATTCTCAGATTAGGAGTGACCTGAAAAGACTGCAGCAGAACTCCGACACCCTTCATGTGGGTAAACCTTTAAGACCGTCAAAATGATTTGCACAATGTAAATCTTCCAGTGAATACAATAATTCCCAAAGTTTATATGAACCAACAAATGAGACCAAGCATCGTGATCAACCGACGCAAATTAATAGTTTCAAACAACCGATCTATGAGAAAATCTCCACTTCTCTTAAATCAATGTGAAAGTGACATTTTTTCACTCACTGATTAGAGAAATCAGCATTTCTAATAATGATTTCTGTATCCAATAATTGGTGTCAGTGAGGCAATGATTCGTCTGTAGAAATACAATGTGTCCAGCTTGCTAGGAATGCTTATCCCAGAAACAACCAGGTACTAGAAAACAGCTCCCTGTTCTTAGTTTCTCAAATGACAACAAGAGGGCGCTTTATTCATGAGCAGAACCTAATTGCCTGCTAAGAAATCCCAGTAGCAGGTGCTTCATTTTCTTATCAGCAAGTTGACAACCTACTTACACTATGGCAAAACTGACCAATTTGGGATAAAAATAGTTGCCAAAACTGATTTTCTTTCACATTGTTGTGAACGGTCAAAATTTCTTAGAACAATGTCTGATGGTAGCTGTCATATAGGACTAAAAATGATGCATTTAGTTAGCGCAATTATACCTAAAATTATGAAATAAGTGAAAAAATCACTCTACTGTCTCCCAAAGTATGTCCCAAACTATTAGATTATACCATACAAATCAATACAATACCTGTTGGGGTTCATGTCAGTTCCATAGGCAAAGTAATACAGTTGACCTTCAGGTGGGCGGGCATTGATATGGAAACACAGAGGAGGGTAGGGGGCAATGGGTGGGGTCTCCTTCGGAGCTGTTCTGTGACAAAAAATGCAAAGAAAAAATAAATTTTGTGCATGACAATTTATGTTTAAAAATTTTCCAAAAAATAAGAAAGGTTTTTCTTAGAATGTAATTCATAAATTATTTAGTAAAAACATCTTAAACTATATGACTGACCCAGAGTTTCCGTCTATCTCACATAGCAACTTCTTAGTGACCTAAAATACCATCACAGAATAAAATCTTCATGGCCAGCTAAAACTT
This sequence comes from Phoronis australis, assembly GCA_002633005.1. Taxonomy (NCBI): domain Eukaryota; kingdom Metazoa; phylum Phoronida; family Phoronidae; genus Phoronis; species Phoronis australis. The sequence continues at coordinate 126,206 of NMRA01000792.1, forward strand.
TGAGAAGATTACGCGATGTCTAATTAACAAAAACTACCATTCGGAAAATTGGGTCCACACGATTATACCAAACATATGACTCCCCAAAATCCAAACCACTCCTATTTGTCTTCTTCATTTATTATCAAGTCCTACTTACTTGGGTCTGGAGATAGTTTTCGAGGTAGCCACAACAGTCAAGTTATCAGCAGTGCTGAAAAAAGAAAGGAACTCAAGGTGCTTAATACACAATGTATATACAGCAGTCACTCAAAGAGTAGCTAACAATTAGAAGTATTAGCGTTAACTAACATGCCATCAAAATTAGAAATTTTGAGGAATTTCAGTGGCTAAAATAACCATAAATAAAAAATACAATAAGATGTGCAATCCAGAGGCTTATTTTACCAGCGGTCATGAGTCCACTCACAGCCACAACAGAAGCGAGACATAGTGCATTTAGTTCAGTGCAAACATGAAGCTGCACCTTTTTACACTTTATATGAAATGTTGCAACTTGCGATTCAGACTCAACGACAGCCTTCAAGAGTAATGAACTGTGTCCAAATTAAAGTCGAAGTTACGACCACCTTAGCCAAGACCTTTGATAAAACAGTCCCCGTGTAAGCACTGCCAGTATGTACCTCATTCTGTGTAAGTTGCACAACATGAACTGCTGAGACACATTTGGTGATAAACTTCAAGCTCCGGGAAATACAGGGTGAATAGAAAGTGGGAAAAATCAACACCAGGTCACATGACTGAGAGTGCTGTGGAAATGCATTGAATTACTGGCTGTGACAAACGCAAAACTTTTCTGAAAATGAGACAAAATGCATTCCCTATTGACAAAAATTATTTTTAGTTTAATCATTTCAGCATCTTAAGTCGTCTCTAAACTTTCCTTAGCACCCAGTACTCTTGGGAAGTCCAAATCAATATCAGTGCATAATCCATGCGACAGTTAAGAGCCAAAGTCTTCAGAAATAATTAGTTAAATTAGTGTAAGGAATGGAAACCTTGTGATTATGACAGAAGATGGAGACACTGTGCAAGTGAGCTTGACATGCACACCAGGGGGTTGGGGTCATGGTTTCCTGGAAACAGATTAAACTCAAAGCGAAGAAGCAGGGCTGAGTTAACAAGTAACTAATTCAAACTAGGCACCTCTTACGGACAGTAAGCCAACAAATCTGATTTTTCATTAGGCTCTACCTTGTATTTCCCAACTGGTAGCTATGAAATGCTTCTCATTGGTTGGGATTGCACAAAAGGCACTGGCTACAGCACCTGGAATTTTATGGCTGGCCTCTCTTGCTTGGAGATCAGGCTACAGAGATAAGTGTCATTGAAAACCACTACTTATTCATGGCAACGTTTCATTCCCAACCATTTTATAAACTACAGACTATACTAAAGTTGGACATTGACTACTGAGATTTTTCAAAACTGGGCTAAAAACTTACAAGAGAAGATAATAAAAATCACACGCATTTCAATTTCTGTTCCTTTGTTGATATGCCCCATCCTATATTAATTTATGTAACTTGCCGAGACACGTAAGGGTGACTTGACCTGAGTATACCATCACCCACCATAGTTACTACCCACAAAGAATGCAGTGAAATTTTAATTGGGAGAGCAGGCCATGTTACATAAATACAGCAAATTACAAGTTTGTAAACTACGAAGGTGGTGCACCGTATTAATTTCCAGTTTTGTAAAATCACTCGGTAAAAATGTGTCAAAATGGGGACAAGAGAGCAGACCAAGCTTGACAATATTTCTACACCACTTTTACAAGTTCTGTTTACGGTTCAGATATTATTTATCCTCAACTCGCTCGTTCCAGATTACATAATGTTATGTCATGGAAGAAGGACCACTTGAAATTTGATAAAGCTCTGCTGGAATCCCGTGTTGCGGGTGAACTTAGCAGACGAAAACATGGAGAACCGCGGAGTGATGCACTTACCTGGGCTGAAGTAACTTGTCAGGACCGGGTGATTTCTAAAAGAAACAAAAATTTATTAATTTACACCACAAGTGTGCCATTGGGCTAGAAACGAATAATAATAAACAATAACAAAACTATTCGTGTTGGATTATAAATGTACTGGGCTCCTGGTTGATATAGCTAGGTAACGACAATGACATCTCATCATCAAGTCACGCCATGATGCTACCGTTGAATCAAGTACTTCTAGTTACGGACTTCACCTCATGCAACAAAAGGCAAAAAGCCCTTTCCACTTCAAAAAGGAAATTTCCATCGATTCCGTTTATGTGTCTGAAAGACGAACATTTTTTCTGCGCCTCACCGTCACTTTGGTTAATTTAAAAATTAAATACTGTCCATTGCAATTCAGTCCTTTGAAGTATCGCGTGCAGAAATTCCTACACATCCTCCACTGTTGAAACTCCTGTGCTTTCTGGAGGTGCAGAAATTTCTGCACATCTCCCAGCGCAGAAAGTAAAATTAATTTAAACAAGTCAGCAAATAAGTTTTGTGCACTGAACTCAGCCCTGGGTGCAGGTTCTAATCTTTTTACTCAAAATCAAACTAACTTTAAATCTTTTCGCGATTTTCTGTAACTGCTGGAATGCGAACTCAAAATAACTGTCTATATGTACTCAGTACATTGTGGTTTACATGTCTAATAGTCTAATCTTATTTTAGCACCCCATCTTACCATCATGAAAGCTACAAGTCCAAGACTGAACCCAAAATCTCAAGTTTGAACTACAACTGTACTACTTCTACTTTGTAACTCGAATCTTGGAATCATGCGCAAACCTGAATAGGGCATTCGGTGTAAAAACCTCCCTACACTTGAGCAAAGAAAAATTGACGTTTATCTTGAGTTTATACAATTACTGTTATAGAACAAAAAATGACACATTCAATTTTGAATAACAAGATTACACCCTGGGCCCTGGTGTTTTTCATTCAATGTCATGTACAAAAAATCTGATTCAGAAGTTAACATATATTTCAAGTTTCAAAGCGAACTACTTGCAGCACAGAGTCCAGCCAAAGCAATCGTGTTGACTTTATACTTTACTCTAAGACACAGCTTTCACTTAAGCAGTTTTCAAAAAACGTTTGGTGATCTTTGAAATGTTTACGACTACAAGTGCAAAAGTGTTTCAATAACACTTGATCATGTGTAAAATTAATCTTCTTAACGATTTTCTTAATAATTTTTGCTGAAACTTTGACAAACCTAGACAAAATTTGACAGAATTTGTCAACTGCTGTCATGAATATTAATTATATGCATTAACAACTCATAACCAATAATTAACATAAATTTACTAACCTGTTTAGGCTCTGGCAACTCATCACAAACAAGTTCCAAGAAATGAGGGTCATCGCAGTCACCAGCACCTTCATATGTAGAGTCTATGATCAGGTTAGGAGCATCATGATCAAGAGCAGTACTGTCTGTCACAATTATACTGGTCGAGTCCGCAACAACAGCAGTAGCATTCGTAACAACGAATGTCTCTTTAACAACAGTGGAAGCGTCCGAAATGATAGATGTAGAGTCTGTTACAACACTGTCTGTATCCGTCACATCCGAGACAGTTTTTGACTCACTTCCTAGTCCACTATCAGACTCATTGTACACTAAATCGTAATTTTGAACATTGCTCGATTTCATGCTACAAACAGTTTCATGCTTAGTAAACTGCGTACAACCATCACAGTCTGGACGTTCAGAATAGGAATTGCTCAAAGTGGTTACACTACTGTCAAAACAAGAGTGAGCCATCAAGTTTTCCTGGGTAAGTTTACCAATGACAGTCTGGTGTGAGTCCATCTTTAAGTTCTTCGCATGACCAAAACTATGAGCACCAGTTGTTAGAGACGAGCTAAATTCACCACATACACTTGCGAGACAAATTTTCTTCATAAGTGACAACATCAAATCCTTGTCGCCAATTTGCGTCAAACCAAGATCTAATTTTCTAGGTGCCATGATTATTTCCGAATCTGAACTGTAATCGTGCAGTGTTCTAAGAAGGTCATCATCTTCATCATCAGATATATCAAGCCTCAAGTCTGCACCTTTTATCCCGTCATCTGTTAAACAAACTCTACTGCACGGGTCTAGCAGGGAGTCCATACTTCTCGGAGACTTCAGGGGCGATCCACAAGATGTATCAGCCAACTGATCAAGACTGATCCATCGTTTGATCTCCACCCGCATATTTGTAAGCTCAGCATTCAACTCCTCGAACGTTGACGGAACATAAGTGTTGTCAATAGCAACGTTCTCCAGTGGATCAATCCATGCATCATGGATAACCTTAGCTTCTAATACTCCACAGTTTTCCACGGAGACACCATCATTGTTTCTTCCACTTGCAGGCATTTCAGGGTGACGTTTTGAATAACTGTTCCCTGGTAACTTGCCTTTCTTTGGTGGCGTCTTGTTATTTTTGGAAGACTTGGGCTTCCTGTCTCTGTCTTGTGTTCCTCCACGCTGGCGACCACCGCTCTGACTGCCACCTTTGCTACCAGATGTTGAGCCTTTACTAGACTGCCCTGACTGAGGTTTGCGTAGTAGCACAGTGCTGGATCCCGAGGGCTTGGTGACATCACATCCAGCATTCCCACCCCCCTGATTATCATCGTCTTCATCGTCATCCCGCAGACGGGGTTTATGAGACCCAGCATCAGCTTCTTCCTTACAACTCAGGGGGTCGACAATAGCTGCCGTATCCACACCTTCTCCAGTCTCAGCTCCGACACCCAAATCTTCATCGCCATTGTCCCCAGGGGGCGCAGAATATCCATTATCACCGTAATTACTGTTCTCATTGCTTGCGTCTCTAGAATCGCTCCAAACTGTTGTCGCCACAGAACTCACCTCAGCCTGCAGCAAATGTGCGTCATCGGCTATGAGTTGGTTGTCATGGTTACTGTTGTCAAAGTGACTGCCATCATCTGCATGCTCAATGGCAGGCGTGCTGTTGTGAAGCACGACATCAATAGGTCCCCGTGCTGAGCTTCGAACAAAACGATCACCGGGCTCATCAGATCGTGACTCCATCCAAATAAGACTATCTGCTTTCGCAACATCCTCCGACAGATTAGCGCTGTCCTTATCTGGGTCGACAACACTGCCTTTTGTACCACTATCGCCATCTTGTGCTGACTGACCCATAACTGCACAATCCTTGCCCAACTCTGCTTCTCCTAATTTCTCACACTCTGCAGGAGCTTCAGTATCCACATCATTGGTGGATGGTTCCGATTCTTTCGCAGTGGGCTTCTTTAAAATAGATGGAGAGGACGAAGGGCGATTTTCATTCTTAGATTTGACCTCTGCACTCGCCAGCTGTCCAGTGCCAGCTGATATGTCTGGTGAATCGGCGAAGCGCACCGACTTAGCGGAACTACGGCGAGACTCTGGTCTGCTTCCACGACTGATCTCAGAAATCCTCGAATGTTTTGGAGTCAAGCCTCGAATGCTGGAAGTCTTTTCGTAATCTCCCGCCGATACGGTAATTTTCATTTCAAAATCATCTTTCAGTTCGTCCTCATCATCACTCAACCATTTTTCCTCGTTGTCTCTTGCTTGTGTATCGGATGACCTCTGACCTTCAGACTGAACTTGAACGATGTCAGGAGGACTCTCTGCATTATTTAGGTTGTCCTGTAGGTTATTTACTGCCGTATCCACAGACGGATTAAATCTAAAAGGAAAATATAGAGTATACACTCAGCTTAAGAACTAATTTAATCTCAACCAGTGCCACAATATCACTGTGCATACACATGAGAGAATACAGAAAGGCACATTGAGGGTAGAGAAATCATGCATTGTTAAAAAACAAATAACCAAAATGATATTGCCCTGACTTTAGACCCATAGACCTATATACGAAATTATCCCATTTTTCGCAGCCTTTTCTCACCTTCCCATTTTGTTTAATTGCAAATTGGTGCAATGCCATGCACTTAAGTTTCACAGTCATATAAACCAAGGTAATGTCCCCTGCATAGGACTAACTTTAATTTTCATATTAATATTGGTTTTGAGCACCCCTGTGCCTCCTAAGAGCAATTTTTTACATTTGCCTCAGTCTGTATCTTTGGAGCTCCTTAGCGTATTTTCAAGACATTTTGGTAAACAGCTTTACATTATTTAATTGCCACGCCTTCAGGCCTGTGCCTTTTTCGGGGCTTTTTTTATGCAATTGGTTAAAACACTGGTGGATGCACCCAAGTTTCGCAAAGGCTCCCATGAGCCTGATGGCGCGGCTATATAGTATGATTTGAGCCACATATTGTATCGGTTTCATATTGTGCCCAACTCAGAAAAGAAATGATTCGTTACCTTCAAAAGAACTGAGAGGTTTCTTCTATTTCACACCAGAGGCAGTATCGCAAAGAGTCTACTGTTTGTTGGAATTTTGACAAATAAATAAGTCTACGCAATGCTTGGGCTGTTTCATAAAGTTAAGCTACGGTTAGAAACAAAAAAATCTTCCTACAAATCCAAGCCAAACGACAGGAATATGTAACCTGCTCAAGAGCAGACTGAAAGCCAAAACCCAATGAAAAATATCAAGCTTTGGCAACAGACTGTTTGAGAAACAGGGCCCAGGCTCCTGAAGTATGTTAACTTTGTCATTGTAGGTTAGTTTCAAACCCCGAAACACCATGGACTTAAAAGGCGTTTCATTGCAACCAATTTTAAGTCGTGCAATGGACAAGAACAATCAATGACATTTTGGAAGAGTAAACACACCACAGACGAAAGTCATTTTTTGACACCAGAACATTGTTCAGCCACTCTAATTGGTGTAACCTGGGAATTTTAAAGTCATGGTAATCACTGAGGAAACAAACAGCACAAACCAAGGAAATGCTCCAAGGAGTCATGCTAAAACACGTATAAGTGAATACCAGGCGAGCGTTCTTCCACCAATTTCCTGGCATGAAATAACTAGATACAAAGCTACATCAGTTTTGTTTGTAAAATATCCGTGTCTAGTACACTGATTTTTCTTGAGATCAATACTGCCGTGAACAGATGCCATGATCTAGCTACTGAGATAAGAATTCCACGCAATTGTAGCAAAAATACCCTATTAAACAAATTGTGTAGTCAACTTACGGAGACATGTTTTCATCATCACAGACGCTAGATGCTGCTGAAGTCTGGTGTAGAGACATCTCACCAGACTTGGGGCGTAGGGATTCCAGGTTCAGCTGGTCAATTTCGGCTTTCTCCCTCACTTTTTGTTGCGTTCTCTCCAACGTGTACCGGTAGTAAGGAGTTGGAGACATAGGGGGCTCTGGGGGCGATCAATTATTACATTTATAGCACATCGTCCTATTATGTGACAAGCAATGGCGTTGCAGTCTGTATTGGTTCTACCAACAAAATAACGATAACATGCTGCATGCAACAAATAGTGGCAAGAGTCTGGGATAACGTGACTGACAGATTTTCACAACAGGTGGATGTCCGTTGTTCCATGCAGAAAACTGGTTCTCAAAACGCAGGGATGTTTTATCAGACTATTGCCCAAAAAGCTTTATATGATTGCATAATAACCAAAACTTTCTGAAAAAAATCCGTAAATTTGCAATTTATTGCATAACTGTGGCTTCTATTTCGCCCTAACTTCAGTGCAGTAAGACAATCCGGGATAAATTATTAACTTGAAACTAAAGGTTTCACTTTGTGTTTCTAATGTCACTGAACATATTAGGTTTAAGTGCTTTGGAAGAAAGCCTAGTCTAGAAACTGACAACAATGACAAGCAGAAACAAAGCACATCTAGTAGATGATTAAATCTCACTCGGATTCACTCCCAGGCACAGCTGTATGGAAGGGCCGACGTTCACCACGGGTTTCAGAGGTTTCAATCTGCAACGATAGGCTATGGGTGGCAAGCTAGTACCATGCAAAGTGAACATGCGCGAGGTGCATTGTCAGGCAATGGGTAAAGTCGTGTAGAGGAAACAACACAGTGACAGTTGTAAACCATAGGTGTCGCTCCCACACAATGGGCCTTTTGAAATTGATATTTAAGGTCAGTGAAAGTAGTTCTTTGTGAGCTCTGCTCTTAGTCATACAACTGTCAAAGTTGGATTGTGTAACTAAACACAGCTTAACAAAGGGTTTACAGTCCTGGTTGAGAAGATAACTGTTGTATTACCCCACACATGTTACAAATGGCAAGCCCAGAATGAAACCAGAGTAGGTCGAGATGCGTTGCCTTGGCCAAAGGTCTAACCATTGTGCTCAAACTCCGTGTAGACTCATGACATGAAACTGAATCGATCATGACAAACAATTCCAGTACGAATTCACAAGTTTATGCGAAGTCTGTCATGCAATTGGTAAATTTCTACATAGTTTTGAGCACAGAGATTGGAGCGCGGGCCACCATCTCAACCTTTGGTCAACAGATTTAGAAGTGCATCACAAACTTCGATGGGGGGGCAGTGGTACTAAAGTCAGACTTTATCTGACTTGCATTTGATTCACTACCATCGCCATTACATTAAAAATTCCAACGAGAATGATACTTCCCTAGACTAAAAATGCGAGTCATTCACCAGTAAAGTAATTTAGAAAAGAACCATTTATGCATGCAGATGCCTCATGCGAAAAACCTAATAAATGGTGACCCTTTTAAAACTGTTCCCAAAAATGTGAACACCACTAACGCCTAATAGCAACATGGAAAAAGCACAGTACTACAAATTATTGGGAAGTTAGGACGAACTTCACTGCTACAATTTCTGTCCCTTTTTTCAAGCATTAACTGAACGGTTACAAATAAACACAAGGCCATGATTTAACAACTAATCAATAGGTGGTGCTAGCTACACTGAGCAACTACCTAACAGGAGGTTAAGGAAACTAGCTGAATAACCAGTAGCACACTACCAAACTTCAGCAGTCGACATAACCCAGCCTAAAAAAAACATGGATGGCGACTACTAATGACAATGCAAATTAATTCTTCAGTTTAAGAGATAGCATGATGATCAAGTCGATTTTCATGTCAAATTTCTCATTAAATCACATAATTTTTGAGATGTTTACTGATAGCATAGTCACCACATCTGTCACCAAACGACTTTTTGTAAAACTTGGAGCATTATTTGTAAACCATTGAAACACAGAAAATTGACAGCAATCATTTTTGTCTCAAATTGAACAAATTTTCACCATATTTCCCAATAACCATCACAGTGTCAGATCTACAATGTCGTAAGGACGGTCCCGACATCCAAAAATGGCATCCCTTTGTTTTGTTTTGGGTTATGCCCAAGCGGGGTGAATTCCGGCCCTAAAAATCCACATCATCCTTTTATTAATCCAACTCCACCTCAGAAGGTGAAGTTTCCTGGTGATGTGTAATTCCCCACCTACCTTCCCTTCAAGAGCCGTCCAGTATGACTCTGTCGGGCAGACTGAGGCTGCTGGGAAATAAGACGACTGACATGGAACGTGGCCAGGGCGGTCCTCTCCTTGAGGTCTTCCGAAGGCGATGGGGGCCTCAACTGCAAGGTTACAAGGTGACTTGAATTATGGGAGCTACAGTTGTGACTTACAACCAGAAAGTGGGTCTATTTTTGACAGGAAATCGTGTTATTACGCAACTACTGAGAATACAGCTGTCCTCCGTTTGGTGCCACAGAATGATGAAATTACTCAAATTAGCGGTAGAAACCCACTCAGCAAAAAGCATGCTAAAACTAGAGTAGGGTATAGGATTAACACCACACTTACATACTACTCAGATATAAAACTATATAAATAATAAACTATAAATATTTTGCAGGATGAAGGTGTTAAAAATTAGGCCAGCTGAACAATTTTGAAAATTAGAAAATTACTAACTAAAGAATCATTTTTAAATCCGAAGCATTAAAAAAATCTGACTAGTAAGTTGAATAGAAAACTTTGATCCCATCATGTGATCACAGAACACTTGCGCATCAATAGGTTACTTTACAACAGAATTTCATTTCAAACTCTTTTGTCTACCAAATCTATCACAGGCCTGTAGCCCTACATAGAACTAATCTCACCCCTAAGATTCTTGTGACAGATACGACATTCTTCGGTAACTTAAAAGTTTATGGCACAACTTGCCAAATGCAACCCAACAAAATTCCAGGTCGCCAACTGAGCACTAAGCCACCAAAACAAGAAAACCCTGAATGCGTGTGGTTGCGAATGTCCCGACCGTTACTAACGACACGTAGTTGGCAACAAGCAAACATGAAATAAACAAAATACCCGAGTTAAGGAAATGGTGAACTTAGCAAATGTCTGACAACGCACCCGAGATTGCCCAGATGGCTTTTTCAGTAAAACAGAAAATTGAAAGTGTCTCGAGTGCTCCGTAACGACCAATTTTCACCTCGAGCCAATATGCCACGCAGGCTCACCTCTAACCTGAGCTGACATTAAGCATGACTTTTGCTGAATGACTCCCACTTGTTTATTAATAATGTTGCAATTTGAACACTTGCTCGGATATGTGCGGGCGTCTCCCTGGTGAGTGCGTTACCAAATCCAGGCTAATCTCTTATCCCAACTGAACTCTGCTGCCAATTGAGCAAACATCAAGCTGCCTCAAAAAAGACCCCAATAGCCCGTAGCAATCGCAGGCGCATACCATGCAAAACATGAATTACTTTTCCCGGTCATGGGCCTGGCTAACGTACATTTGTGTTGTACACTGACCACCATGAGTGTATAGTAAGCACATCCCCATTATTTGTAATTCTCTAGCTGCAAGACCAAGGGCTTATCCTAGATACAACACAAAATGACTGTTATCCACATTTACTGTCGATACCTCCAAGCTGTCTGGCTTATTCGTGTTGTGCTTAAATGGTGTCTTGAGATTATGATTCATCCTCTTCTGCCTCGCGTTTGGTGACACATACTTCAGCGATGGAGTCCCTGACCTGGACTGTGGCCTCAAGAGGGCGCTGGCGAGAAAACAGAAAAATGAAAGAAAACAAAACTGGGAGGAAATGACTTCACCGCTACATTAGCCTTTTGTTAAAAATGTTTTGGACCATGCACATTTAAAACAGGTCTCAAATCAAGCAATTCTTATACAAATTAAGTCGGTGATTTCTAGGGATGACCTGGCAGACGACTCATGGTGAAGACCATGTTTGCTGCATAAATTGACCTGCCTGGTCAAGCCAGCTTAGTGACTGACATCGAGTACAAGTTATGTAAATAACAGCTTTAAGCGAATGGTAGCCATGGAAACAAATAATACAAAGCATGCTTGGAATTGAGTATTTGACACATTAATGAACAGTACAATGGTCAAGATGCTTTGATCACCTTAACAACCACCTTATGTAAAAGTGAAGTAGCCTAGAATCCAGGAAAATTAAAATATTCTGAACATACAAGACATTTAACAATAAATGAATTCGCCGATAAAATAAACATCAGAAAAACCTACCTCATTTGGCGGCTGCCTGGTCTACTGGAGAACTGCTTGCTACTTTTCACTGTTTTTTTCTTGGCATCTCTGTGACGACCAGACAAGTCTATGTCTGTTCTTGCTCTAGCTCGCATCTGATCACGGAACTCGGGGGCCACGTCCAAACTCAGGAATGGCATATGCTGAAATATGGTCAAGTTGAAGTACGGTTCAAATTTTGAAACATTTGTGTGACAGAAGGGCAATTTTAGAGAGATGGGGGCAATAGCCACTTACGGGAGTCCTGGACTTTGAGAACCTGTAATAAAATAAATGCCAATTGCTCAACAGACAAACCTGGTTGATATAATGCAGGAATCCTGTAAACGGCTATTGCCGTGATGGGTGCAAAGTTCACAACACGAACACACCCCTTGCACCTGCAAAAACAATGGGGAACCACCTTTTCAAGATGTCCGGTTTTCAGCATGGGCCAAGTGCTCCGGAGTTGGGCACTAAGAAAGCTGTGGAATTGACACAGACGTTTCATGCCATAACTTAACAAGTATTGTCACACTAGTAGTAAAATGCTAACTGTAGGGTTCATGGATCAACTTTCTGTAAGGAAGATAGGCCAGTACAAGATGGTGAACAATTTATAAACCAGGGAATTCACTATGGTTTGCTTAAACCTGTTTCCGAGATTTTCAAATAAGTTGAGTTCAATTTCGTTGAAATTTGTTTGACTTTTTTGCAGATATGGCAGACACCCAGAAAAAGCCAGATAAAAAAGAAAAGAATCATTTGAAAATTAGCCAGACACAAAATTAATGCTCCAAAATTTTGATGATTTTTTGACAAGAAATGAAAAATTTATCACTTTTCTTAAGGTCAGAGTTTGTGGCAATTTTTAGAAAAAAGCAATATTGGCCGTTCCAAATTCAAGAATCATTCACACTATTGAGATACAAGAAGCCATTTTCAATAAGTTATTTCATGACTCTTGATACAAAACACAGTGTCCCTTATTTAAAAATATGACAAACCTCAAAATCGCCAATGTCCCAATCTTTACAATCAACTGCACTTTGGCTTGAAGTTTTGTGTCCTAAATTTAAGATTTTCCAAAACTGGACAATTCTTACGACAGATGTTTACAATGCCAGAATTATTTCGTCATGCCTGAATTCCCTTTTGGCAAGATTAATCAAACTTAGCCAATATTCAAGCTTTTTGGGCCTACCTTATTGATTCACTAACCTAGCTCGGATAACCAAGGTGATGTTCTATTTATAGAATTACTAGTAGCATGCATCATGACATGCAAACAGTATTTTGCCCGATCACTTTTGTAATGAATGCACTATAACTAATATACCTCATGAGGCTTAAGAGGTCTTGCCCTGGATCGTTTTCCGCCATAGTTGAAGAACGGGGAGTCATTTCGCCTCAGTACGGGAGAGCCAGCGACAGGGCGAGTGTTCCTGAGGAGGGGGATGTCAGCCTCCAGAATCATGTCTGGGTCCTCCTGCAAGAACTCTTGCCGTGAGGATATTCCGAACATTGCAGAGCTCGTCAGAAGTTGTCCAAGATCTGGGAAAAGTAAGTACAACTATTATTAAAATTTCTTGGTCTATTTACACTGACCTCTTGCCATCCGCTGCTTTACATCTCAGGGTTAGTCATGGATTTTTCCTTAGTTGGGCGCCAATGTAGAAAATTTCATGATGACCGAGACTTGAACCCGGGTTGCACGAGCGGCAGTCAAGCATCTAAACCATTCGGCCAATTCTTTATGAGAGCAGTGACTGACACAGCTGCGAACAAAACATTGCAGAAAATAGCCTTGCTTATTCATTGTTGAGTTTGACTGAGTGAGTAAAACAAGGCTAATTTTTCATGATTTGTAGGCCAATACACTCTGGCCATTGCAAAGAAACCACTCGTGTTCGTGAAGGTGAAATGATTCATTTTAAATCAGACAAATTTCAGAAACCATACCTGAATAATAGCCCACTTAAAAAACAAATATGCCCGGTCATGAGCGAAAACGGCACGGATTTACACAGTTGTCAACCATATTGTTTATGGACGAACTACACCAACCACCTGTTAAGGATATTAATGCGCTAAGTAAGTAACACTAAAACAGGTACCAATTTTAGCACACATATAATTAACACAGTACCAAGAAACTACAATTTGTCATCTAGAATAAAGTTTTAAACTTGAAGACTTGTATAGTAGAATTGTCACAAAAACACAACTGATAAACTAATGAAAAACAATATATTCAATCGCGTAGCCTCGCTTTGACAATCTCAAAATAAACTGAGAAGTACTCAAATGGACCTGTAAGGCAGTTGGAAGCAAAATTCTAATGGGCACACATGGTAATGTTATTGTAGAGTTATCATCAGAAGCCATTCTGTGTGAATAGACGACTAATATATGTTTCATAGGTGTTTGCAGTCAGTGAAGCTCAAAGATGTCGCTCTGGTTGTGTCGCCAGAGATCGTCTGCTCTTGTTGTGTAGGCCCTAGGTCTACAGTACTAGGCAATGACCATCGCCTCTGTTGGCCCGAACCAGAGCCTCTGGTTCGGGCCAACAGAGGCGATGGTCATTGCCTACATGTACATGTACTTGACTCCTGGGTGGACACTACACTAGTCACTAGCTGATTTCGCCGCACTGAGAACCTGAATCACTGAATAATACGATGCGACCTTTGAACTCGCATCTTTTGAGCAAGACTTGGTATTTTTCTCTTGTAACGGGATTTTCTCTTTTTTGGTTTCTATCTCCTCTTAATTCACAGGCGGATTTAGGGGGGCGCAAAAAATAAAACAATAAGAGCGTAGGGAAATGTTGAGCTTATTAATTAACCCCGGTAATTAAAATTATACGGATGAAAAAAGATTTAAATGTGTGCAGTTTTAGTGTTGGGGCGGCGGGTGAGGGGGG